>ML780648.1:331023-348082 GCA_009831015.1 Picea engelmannii | reverse complement strand
TGACAGCCTTTTTGAGATCTTCATCTTCTGCAGGAATATGTTCATGACTCTCTTCATGAGCCATACTTGGTGAATGCCTCCTTGAAACTTGCGGTGATGATATAAGCTTCCTCCTTGAAGGATGAGAACTTGGATCTACAAGTGGACCTTCTCCTCTTGTGAGTTTCAACCTTGTGAGAATCAGAAAACAAAACACTTGCAAATAATCAAGTCTTCAAAAACCTATGCTCTGATACCAACTTGATCTAAAAATGAAGAAGACTTGTATTCTTGAAAATATTTGCAAGTTAAATTTTATGTGTTAAAATGCAAATGGATCAATTTGCAACACAAATTTTATGGAAATTAATCATTCAAGATGCATATAAATAGTAGCAATAAACAGTGAACAAAAAACACATAACACAACAAATGATAAAGGAGTTCACCCCTCTCTTGGGCTACATCTCCTGGTCCAGCTTCCAATGGATCATTTGTATTATTTTCTCAAAGTTCTCAAAAATGTTCTTTACAATGCTCAAAATGCCAAATAGATGGCTCCAATGGCTCCAGAACGTCCAAAAACCCCTAGCTGGGTTTTTTCGGCACCTTGTTTGGCCAAAAATTGACGAAGATAGGCTTCCTGGAAGTTCCCCTTCAAACTTGTTGTCTCTGGATCGCCAAAATGAACCCTTGTTGGCTCAACCTAGCCCCCACACACATTTAAATGTTAAAACCCAGCACCGGGCACAACCACACAAATGGTGCGAAGTGTAGGACGGTTATGGGGGCACCTAGCCCCTAACTGCCAAGGTTGTGGTCGTGTGATCCATATGACCTCACGCAAGTGCAAAAATGGGCTACATTTAAAAAAAAAATGGATAATGTACAAGTGGCGGGTCGTTGGTTTGTATAACCATTGAAACCAAATCAAAACACAAATCTGCGCGTGCGTGCCAACGATATAACAATGGTCATATGTATTGTATATACAACCGGGGGCTGGGGCTAAGCCCCAGCTCGGGCCCCGCGCCAACCATACACATAAAAAAATTCAAATATATATAATTCCATATATATAACAAGGTCCAAATGGTGGCGCGCCGGTTGGCGGCCCTTCCCAAGTCTCTTCCCCTGCCTGGAGGTCTCGGGGTCGAGTCCTGCCAATTGCAAAGATTTTAAACCAATATATATGTGACACGTGGTAGCCATTGATTAGGCCATGTGTCGCCATCCCGTTCGCTGCAAACAAACCATGTCACATGCCAACTGTCCACACAAATTCCTGCCATGTGTCATATGGCCTGCCACGTCAGCGTCCGTATGCACTGTACAGTCAACATCCCTTTTTTTGCCTGTTTGTCATTTTGAACAGAACGTGATATCTCTCACTTTCGACGCCCATTTGAACCCAAACAAGTTGTGTTGGGTTTGTAACGACGAGGCCTATGCTTCCGTTCGATTTGAAGCGATTTCGAGCACTTTTAATTTTGAGAAAAATTTGATCCCCTGGATCACTAGAGTTACAGCTCCAGGAGGCGAAGAAACAAGAAGAAACAATACAAGCATAGTTGAAGCTCCTATCAACTGTTGAAAGGATGAAGCAATCCCAAGAGCAACGCACTACTCAACAATAGGTTCACACTATTTAGAGAAGAGTCATGGAAGTGACTGAGAGGCTCCAACCTATATAAGATGAGGCTTGCCAACTGTTCGTAGAGATCGAAGGCTAAGGAGAAGAACTGGAGAAAGTCATCATTGCAGTTGAACAACACTTAGAGGGACCTATCAATGAAGCTATTATCCAAGAGTTCACTGAGCAGGAGGCCATGGTACAACAATAGGTCGAAGCAGCTCGAGCCAAGCTCGAGACTTTTGAGGCAGAGTTACCCAGAGCAAAGTGACTCGAGATGAGTCATAGGTGAGTTTTGGGGACCTGTTGGCCCTTGACCAAGTTTTGAGAATCCTTGGTCATGTTTGACCTATTTTTGAGACTTCGACATGCTATCGAAGGTGGAGCGCAAGACGAAGCGGAGATCATATGATCTCGACCCCTTTTTAGAGCCTTTTTGGGTTTTGGGCTTATGTAATGGGTATGGGGATGTCGGACCATGGGTTTGCCCATGCTTAGGCCTATTTTGTAATGTATAAATAGAATTCTAAGCGATGTAAGAAGTAGTGAATAGATGTGGTGCTAAGTGTTAAGTGCTAAGTGCTAAGTGGTAATTTCTTTGTGCATACTATGTGAGACTTGCAGAGATAAGTGCAAATCATTTGTAGTGCTTTGTGCACAGTCTATGGAAGGCTCTGTGCCTAGATCTACCCGAGGAAGGAGGATCTAGCGAGGTGCATAGATCTTATGTCCTCTGCGGATTTGATTTTGAGGCTTTGTGCATGTAATAAGATTGAAATAAGCTAATAAAGAAGACGAAGAGTTGGTGGATGTAGCCCTAGGGTGGGGGTGAACCACGTATATCTTGTGTTGTGAATGCTTTATGATTTTTGGATGTTCTTTCATTTATGAGATTTAATGTTTAGTGTGATGTTAGATAATAGATGAATATGATGTGATAGCTTAGTGCTGCATGATGTGAATTAATGTTATATCTGATCTCTATTGATACGCTTAGTGATTGAATCTATTGGATCTGTGTGAATACTGCGTTGATCTGTTGTTAGGGTTTCGCTACACTGTAAAATAAGGCTGAATATTAATGAATCATAATTGCTAAGTGCTCTGTTAGTGTGTTACAATCACATATCTGTGTCCCAGCTAAGGTTGCAGACACTGGAGTCCTGCAACCACCCCTGCCTCTACCTCAAGTGAGACTTCATATGCTTCGTAGGTGTTTCCGAAAGGGACGATAGTTAGGGTTTTTTTGGTGCGTTGTTGTAGCGTTGAACCCTGGGTTTGCCCTTGTGCCAATAGTGACCTGATTGCATAGTTCATTGAATATGGCCTTCTTTGAATGTAGTGGCTTCATGGATTTAGAAAAATTAGAAAGCCCACATTAAGGGTTACATAAACCATTTTTTTTTTCTATGGAAGAGGCTATTATTCCTTTATCCTTGAATTCAATGAAGATAAGGACATGATCTTCCATAGTGGACCATATGTTTTGGGGGCTAGAAGGATGTATCTGAACAAACGGATTTGAAACTTCAATCCGAAGAATAATGTACCCTTAGTAGTTACTGTATAGGTTCAATTGTTGCATCGTTCCCTTCACTGTTGGAGTGACAATGATCTTCGAAGCATTGGTAATACCTTGGGTCACCACATTGATGGGACAAAACCGAAGGAAAATATGTTTTCTTGTACTAGAATTTGTGTCGAGGTGGATTTAGAGAAGGGAATTCTTGAAGTTGTGTTAATATCATCAAATAACCGATATCATATGAAATATTCTAGATATAAAATAGTACGTGGAACATAGATATTTTAGAAAGTAATTGTAGAACAACAATGATATAACGAGAACAATATCAAAATATTACCAGAATAACACGAGAAGGAGAACCTTTATTAACGATAGAAATGTTCACTTCCCTCTTCGAGGGGGAGACCTCCAGCATAGCAGAGCTCTATTACAATAATATCCAAGACAAAATTAACTCATGCCTTCACTTATTTATACTAATTCTACCTTCTAAGGAAACTTCTAGAGGAAGATCTTTCTAGAAGCGAAAACTTTTATTAGGTCTTCTTACATTGTCTTATTCTCATTTATTTATTAGGCCTTATTAACTAATTTCGACCTTTATTACATAGAAAACATATTCTACTAACTAATGACCCATGAAGAGGGGTTACGATCAGATCGTAACATTCACTCGCTCTTCAAAAGAAACCTTGTCCTCAAGGCTACATGTGAAGAAATTGCTGAAGTATGGTTGTTGGTTCCCAGGTCGTATCGTCTCGTGATGTGTCCTTCCACTTGATCAACACTTCCTTGATGATTATGCCATGCATATGAAGTTCTCGGTTGTTGAGGATTGCTTCGGGTTGGAGCCACATGGAGCCCTCTTCATCTAATTCTGGTAGGGTGGTTTGAACTCTGCAATTTTGTCCCACCACTTTCTTTAGACATGAAACATGAAACACTGGATGGAATTTGGAAGTAGTCAGAAGAGCCAATTTGTAAGCTACTGATCCAATACACTTGATGATTTGGTAGGGCCCATAAAACTTGGGTGCCAAATTATGATGTCCTTTAGCTTTGAGAGATGTTTTCTTGTAAGGTTGGAGCCAAAGAAACACCTAATCCCCTTCCTGAAAAACCATTTATGAACGATGTTGGTCAACTTGTTGCTTCATGCGATTTTGGGCCATGTGGAGGTTATCTTTCAGAGTCACGATGGTGGTTGTGTGACCTTACAACATGGTATCAATAGATTGGACCTTGGATGTGACTAGAAGATAAGTAGTGATTTTCGGAGGCTGTTGGCCATGCACTGCTTCATATGGGGTCATTTCAGTGGCTGTGCGATGGGAAGTATTATACCACCATTCTGCCAAGGGATTCCATTGCACCCATTGGTGTTGTTTTTCTAAAGAAAAACACCACAAGTATCTTTACAAATATTTGTTGACCACTTCTATTTTTCCATCAGATTGGGGGTGATAGGTTGTTCTCATGTTTAGTTGGGTGCCCTGCAATTTAAACAACTCTTTCCAAAAGGTTCTAGTGAAAGTGGGGTCACGATCAGATACAATAAAGGTTGGCAACCATGTAACTTGAAAATCTGATCAAGGAAAACTTGTGCGATGAGTGCCGCTGTGAAAGGGTGAGGTAAAGCACAAAATTGGGCATACTTAGATAGTCGATAAACCACCACCATGATGATGGATTTTCTCCCAGCTTTAGGAAGGCCCACTATAAAATTCATGGAGATGTCTGTCCACATTGAATTTGGAATGGGTAGGCATTGTAGGGCACTTGGAGACTTGATAGTTTCACCTTTATTATGTTGGCACACCTCACATTCGGTGACAAATTGAAGTATATCCTTCTACATTCCTGTCCAAAAAAAATAACGATGGGAATGAGCATATGTCTTTTGGAATCCCGAGTGACTTGCAATGGATGATGAGTGCAACTTTGTTAAGAGCTTTGGCTTGAGTGCTGAAAAGGGTGATATAACTAGGCGATCCTTATATTGGAGAGTATTGTCGTGCCAAGTTTATCTAGTGGGAGGATTAGGGTCCTCCTGAAGACGTTGAATGATCCTGGAGATAGTGGGGTGTGTGAGCCACTCCTAGCATACATCCTCAATCCAATAAAGGATCGGTAAGGATAAGGCGAAGAAAAAATCCACCCTCCTCGTGCTTTCATGACAAAGCATCAACCACTATATTGTCTTTTCCTTTTTTATATATGATTTCATAGTCATAACACAACATTTTAGTCAACCACTTATTTTGTTAGGGGGAGGATAACCTATTCTCCAAAAAATACTTCAGACTATGGTGATCTGTTTTGATCTGAGAATGACATCCCAAAAGGTAGGGCCTCCATGTGTGCACCGCATGTAGAATGTACAACATTTCGTTTTCGTAAGTGGATCTACCCAAGTTGCTGCCACTCAATGCTTGTCTAGTAAAGGCTAGAGGTCAACCCTCTTGGGTGAGGAATGTTCCTATACCAGTGCCCGAAGCATCTGGTTCCACCACAATTTTTTTTGAAGTCAGGTATGACTAGGATAGGAGTAGTGCACATGGCTCTCTTTAACTCATTGAAGGTTTGCTTCACAACAAGTGTCCAATGAAATGCATTCTTCTTGAGAAGGTCGGTCAAGGGATTAGCAATTTTTCCATAATGGTGGAAAAGTTTCATGTAATAGCCTGTGAAACTGAGAAAACCCCATAGGCAGTTTAAGGTCATGGGTCAAGACCACTCCTGCATAGCTTGTATATTTTGGGGGTCCACTTTTACTTTGTTGCGACTCATAATGTGTCCCAAGTACTCCACTTCACTAGCTCCAAAGGAACATTTGGTTCTTTTTACAAACAATTGGTTGTTCTGTAGCAAGTAAAGGACTTTGTCCACATGAAGAAGGTGGTTATCCTAGGTGCGGTTGTAAATGAGGATGTCATCAAAGAAAATCAGGACAAACTATTGAATATAAGGTTTCAATAGTTTATTCATAAGACTTTGGAAGGTGGATGTATAATTGCATAGGCCAAATGGCATGACTAATAATTAATAATGTCCTTCATGAGTTCTGAAAGCAATCTTCAAAATATCTACCTCCTTCATCCTAATATGGTGATATCCGGATCGAAGGTACAATTTGGTGAAGGCATGGGCACCTTGGAGTTCATCCAACAGATCATCAATGAATGGAATGGGAAACTTGTCTTTGATGGTCAGTTTATTTAGGGCCCGAAAATAAGGACACATGCGCCAAGTACCTTCTTCCTTTAAGACCATCACTACTAGTGAAGAATATGGGCTTGTACTATGGAGAATTACTCCTGCCTCAAGCAATTCTTGTACCATATTTTCTATTTCATTTTTTTGAGCAAATGGATATCTGCAGGGTCTTAAATTGGGGAGTTGACTTCTCTAAAGGAGAGGGATTCTATGATCATTCTCACCTTTAGAGGGAGGTAAGGTAGTGGGTACCTCAAAGACCTTTGGGTACTTGTACAAAATGAGATGCATGCTAGGAGGAACTATCTGTGAGGCATGTTCAATGACTTGGATGGAATTAAATTGAGCAATCACACCATGGTATCCTTTATTCAACAAATTTTCCATCATGTGAGAGATGACAATTTTAGGAGAGCCCACTTGGAGACCTCGAAGGGTATAGGAGTGAGTCTTGTGGTGAAAGATCATATATAATTCTTGATAATCCATTGTGATTGGTCGCAAAGTGTGAATCCATTCCATGCCTAGTAAAATATCACAACAACTCATGGAAATAGAGAACATGTTCATTTTCAAATGATAATCACCCATTTGGAGTTTGACATTTTAACAGTCCCCCCCACACTTCATAGTACCCCCATTAGCAATGATAATTTGAAAATTAAAAACTCATCATCAAACATTCGATGAATAAAATTATGGGTTCTACCACTATCAATCAATACCACAATCAACCTATGTTTGATGTATCCCTTGATCTTCAATGTTTGCAAGGTCGAGATAACTAAGAGTGCATGAAGTGATATGACCAGTTCCAGTGAGTCGGCAGGATTGACAACTAGATCTTCAACATGATCACTGGACGGAGCCTCCTCTGGGTCCAGAACTTCATCTGATGGGATGTATTCATAGGGGGAGGAAGTTGATGCATCAATTTGGAAGAAGTTTTGTCTACATTTATGCCATGGTGCATATTTTTCATCACAATAGTAGAAAAGTCCCTGCTTGCGTCATTCCACCATTTCGATTGGAGAGACCTTTTGGACCTTCAAGTTTTGTGTTGGAGCTGAGGTGGCCCCTGGGAGAGGGCGATTGGAAAATGGAGCCTTTAGGGATGGTGCCTGAAGGATGGTCTCTGCTTCCCTGGCTAATTGACATGCCTGCAACCAGGTAGTAGGATGATGCATACTCACATGAGCCTAGATAGATTCCTTTAAGCCACTGATAAAACTTTCAAGGTAAAATTCATCTGATAAGACCTCAGTTCTGATAGCCAACTGTTCAAATGTTTTGATGAAGTCTGATATTGATATAAATTGGCACAAATTTTTGAGCTTGCCCAAAAAATGAGATTCACGATCAAAACAGACACAAACAACTTTGGTAAAAACGCTCCAAGTGGGGAATCCATGATAACACTTCTTATGCAACTACCACCATTTCCACCGTTCTTGATCCAGGTATAGAACCCCAACATGGAGTTTGTTCTTGTCATCCCAAATATCATGGAGGACGAAGTATTGTTCCATTTGAGACACCCACCCTATTAGGTTAGAACCATCAAATTTATGCATGTCAATTTTGGGCACATTATTCCAAGAGTGTGTATACCCCCAAGGGGAGTGGGATGATTGAGTATGTTCATGATGGGAGGACTTCAAGTCAGCGAGAATGTGATCAACATGCTTACCCTTGGGGTCATGCAACACCTCTACTAGTTGTTGGGATATTGATTCCAAAAATACCTTGATGGTTTTAATGTCTTCTTCTAGGGTTGTTGTCATAGAATCCAGGTCAACGTGGCTCTTGGAGTGGGTATTAGGCATGGTGGAGGATTGGGTAGCAGGTGAGGTGTTGGGACAAAAATCTGGGTTACAAAATTTGATAGGTACTAAGGTGATCAGGGAAAAAAGAGGAATCCAATAGGAGAGGTATCAAATAATGGCGCCCCAGAAAGGGTCTGGTCCATAGTGGAAAAAAAGGCTGACAAGTGATGGGCACCACAATGATCAGAATGGAGAGAGGAATACAATGGACTAGGTAAAAAATAAGGGTGTGGGTTGGGTCCGTAGAAAAAAATGGTTAAAACTGAAGGGTACCACTATGATCAGAATGAAGGGAGTAATCCAATGGACTAGGTCAAAAATAAGGGTGTGGTCGGGCCGTAGACTTTTGTTTTTACTCCTTCGGAGTTATACTCTTCCTTGAATACTTCTGCAGTGGAAGAATTCCCAAATTCTCAATAATAAAAAATGTCGATAGGGAGTGTTTCTACATCGAAAAATTTGGTAGGGACCAATTTGCACTGCAATAGATCAATTGTTGTTTCCCCAAGGGTTAGTGTTTAAATGGGATCTATAGTCAAGGGTTTTCCCTGTGCTATAGCTCTCTAATATACATATGGGGTCCAACAGTAGTACTCGACCCGATATCTCAGGGCACCAACTAAGGAGGCTAGATCGTACCCTTAGCCATACTACCTGACTACCTAGGTACTAGAGAGTCACTTCTCAAGTGTTGTTCTTGGTGAAACTATAGTAGTCAGGTGGATGATCGGTTTATATACGGAGGGATTCAGGATGCCTAGATCGATCTGTATACATGTGTTTTCTAATGCGTTACCACTCGAAGGGGTACCGACAGGGGTTATAAGGGTGGCCAAAAGATGTGCGCTTAAGAAACACTTGTATTTCTTGTGTGTATGACTCCTCAACCATGGGTTTATGCACGTAATGATAGATCTTTATAGCTTAAAGACATCAGAATACGTCTCTACCCTGGAAAATTTACCCCACAAGTTTTTCCTTGGAAAGAGCTCTGATACCACTTTCAATATTCTAGATATAAAATAGTATACAAAAAGTATTTTAGCAAGTAATGGCAGAACAAAAATGATATAACCAGAACAATATCATAATATTACTAGAATAAAACTAGAAGGAGCACCTTTGTTAATGATAACAATGTTCACTTGCCTATTCAAGAGGAAAACCTCCAGCAGAGCAGAGCTCTATTATAATAATATCCAAGACAAACTTAACTCATGCCTCCTACACTTATTTATACTAATTCTACCTTCTAAGGAAAATTCTAGTGGAATATATTTCTAGAAGTGGAAGCTTCTATTAGGTCTTCCTACATTGACTTATTCTCATTTATTTATTAGGCCTTATTAAATAGTGTCGACATTTATTACATAGAAAAAATATCCTACTAACTAATGACCCATGGAGAGGGGTTAGGATCGGATCCTAACATCATATTCAACAACTGGACTATGAACAATTTTTGTTCAAATGAAAACTCTATCATGAGTATGGACACTTTGCCAAAAATTGCAAGAAAGCAAAAAACCAGTAGCCCTCCATCCCTGAGAAAGGGGAGTAATGGAAATTGGTTGATAGAAAACCAAGTTCTGGGGTTAATCTTGGAGCTAGGTATTAGGAACTATCTAGAGTTGGGCCATCATCTACCTTAGGTAAACCCCAAGGGGGATCCTCCTCTATCCCTATATCTACTTCAAATTCCTTTTGGAATCTAGTCACTACTCATATCGTAGCTGCTATATCACCGAAGAACAAAATTAGTGTTCTTTTTCAAGAGGAAAACATCATCAATGAATCGAAGCCTCAGGCCTAAGAGCCTAGAAAATATTCAATCCCCGGGGATCCTCATTTAGTCCAAAATCATGAATTTCCTACTGCTGAGAGGGTTGAGGATCCATTAGAGCCACCATAATATTTGGGGATCGGGATTGAAGATCCCCAAAGAGACATTGCAGAAATACTCTAGGTGGGCTTGGAAGAAGTAGAAAACTTGAAGGATGCAGAGGAAACCTTTTCGGAAGAACAAGTCAAGGATCCCAAAATCAAGGTTTCCATGGAAGAAGACTAGGAATATAGAGCTTCATATGAAAATTTGTTGAGAAGGTTAGGAAGGAAATAAGCTTATACCCTAAGAGAGGAGAAGGTGAATAAATATATTATGATGAGGTCATAATAAACCATAGTTAAGATCATGGCTGGTTCAAATACTCAAAATCTACAGGAGGTAATGTGGCATATAAGGGGGGATCCTCTAAAAACCCACACAAATAATGATTTTAGTCTCCTGGAACTACAAGGGTTTAGGCAGTGACCCAAAATTTGTAGTTGTGATAGACCTTGTAAAACTTGAGAAGCCTTCAATACGCTTGATCCAAGAGACTAAAATGAAAGTCATTGACACAATAAAAATATTGAAAGCCTTGTGGAAGTCTTGTGATGTAGTAGAAAACGATTCGAGAGGGGGATCAGAGGGTTTATGGACTCTCTGGAATACTAAATAGGTATTCCTAGTATTTTATTTTTGAACACAACACTGGATCCTGACTAAATTTAGATCTATTCAAAGAAATAGGTTGATTGTGATATTTAACATTTATACGCCAATCAACCTTGTAGAAATATAAAATTGTTTGGGATCTATTCTAAATCTTAGGGATTCTGAATTCTTTGTGGGTTTTATAATGGCTAGCGATTTTAATGTCATCCTTCATAGCACAGGAAAGAGGGGAGGAATCTTTGGAAGGGACCCCTTTCATGAGAAGATGGAAGAGATTATTAGGTACTGGGACCTTTTGGATGTCAATCCCTCAAAGGGAAAGTTTAATGATCTGGCTCTAGCCATATCAGTTCCTGGCTTGATCAGTGTTTGGTTCATTACAACTTCCTCTCCTATAATCTTACTATTAAATTAAAAATTCTTCCATCCACTATCTCCAACCATAAGCCAATCTCCCTTCATCTCCAACATGTTCTTGATTTTGGTCCTTTTCCATTCAGATTTAACCCCATTTGGCGCATCTCTTAGGAGGTGGATGACATTGTATGCATAGTGTGGAATTCCTGGATACATGGCACTCTGGTTTTCATATGGGAGAAAAAGATTGAATTATCCAAAAAAGATATTAACAACCAAGAAAATGTTTCCTATTTTTCACCTTCTAAGGAGAAAGAGTATATTCGCACCAAGATTGAAGATATTCAAATGGAATGGAAAACGAAAAGGCCATAACAATATTGTAGGAGGAAATCCTTCTAGAAACTCAATATCAAAGATTCTTGAGGCACGGGGAAGAATAATTGAACCTCAAATCTTAGAGCCTATAACTCAAGGAAGAAGACAAAAATACTAATGTGTTTCAAAAACAAGCATAGGACCATCTAATTAGGAATAATGTGAAAGAAATCATGTTGGAAGATGGTACTAAAGTCAAATAATTTGTTGGTATTAAAGAGGTAGCCAGACAACACTATGCCAACCTGTACACACAATAAGAGGAGGATGAATCATCAAATGTGGATTTGATGCTAGAGCACATACCTAAAATTGTCTATGAGGAAGAGTATCTTGAGTTGGTTCATCCCATTATAGAAGCAGAAATATATTCAGTGATATGGAGCCTTGGACCAAACAAAGCCCCATGGTCTGTTTTCTTCTCTATATCCGTTTACAAACACTTTTGGGACCTCATTAAATATGACTTATAAAGGATATTAGTATATACTCATAGATATTTCAAACTAGGTGGCAACACAAACTCTTCATTCTTGGCTTTGATCCCCAAAGAAGCTAACCCTTCTTCAAATTTTTCTAGAATTAGGCCTATATATTTATGTAATTCTTTGTACAAAATTCTAACCAAGATTATAGTTATATGTTCAAAGAAAATCCTGCCTAAAATCATTTCAACAAATCAGGGAGGTTTCATGCATGATAGGCAAGTCATTGACAACATTGTTCTTGTGTAGGAAGCTATACACTCCAATATGGAAGCCAAAGGAAAGGGAATGATATTCAAGATGGATATGGCTAATGCATTTGATCGTGTAAGGCATGCATTCCTTTTCAAGTATTTTGATAGATTTGGAATTTTTTTCAAGTTCATTCAATGGGTTTCTTCATGTATCATCTCTCCCTATATCACTTTTCTTATCTATAGCCGAACCACTGAATTTAAGTAGTAGGGGACTAAGATAGGGGTTCCCCCTACCCCCCTTTCTATTCTTCATCATGACCAACTCCTTAAGCTAAAAATTGGAGCATGAAAGGGTCATAAAAAATTTCCCTGGAATATAGATTGTATGTGGTGTTAAAAGTATCAATCATTCATAGTTCATCAATGACACATTTTTGGTGGGTGGTGCTTCCATGATCATCACCAAAATATTTAAACAGGTTTTGGATTTCATTCTTGATGCATCAGGGAGGGGGGTGTCAACCAAAAGAAATTTCAAATTATGGGTTGGAATACTAGGCCATAGGTAATTCAATCATTTTCAAGACTCTTTCAATTTACCATCATTGAGAACTAGACCTCTTTCTATTACCTGGAAATCCCCATTTCTCTAAAAAATTCAACATCTCAGGAGTGGAGCTGTATTATATAGAAAGTATGGCTTAATTTTATGCAATGGGGCTCTTATTGGCTCAATCCTGCTGGAAGGTTCATCCCAATCAGAGCTATGCTATCATATTTTCCCCTATTCCAGTGCTTGGTTTTGATGGCCCCTTGCCTCACAATGAATCAAATTTTAGTGGACATGAGGAAATTTATTTGGAAAGGAGGTTAGGCCAATGAAAATAAGTACCACCTCATCAATTGTAAAGTGGTTAGGAACCCCAATGAAAGGGGTGGATTGGGAATTAGAGACCCGTCGAAGATGAATGTGTCCATGGTGTCCAAATTGTGGTGGAGAATGATCATAAGGAAGCTAATCTAGTGGAAAAATGTACAATGGAAGAAGTATTTTAAGGGTACTAGGAATAAATGCTTAGAATATATTCTTAATGAGAGTAAGGGATAACCAATATTCAAGTTGATCAGTGTGGCTATCCTTGTTATACAAACAAAATATACTTGGATCCTTGACAATGGGAAAAATATCAATATATGGGAGGACAACATTTTAGGGAAAGAGAAACTATATTCATGGATGAACCTAGTCCCTCTCTGGAATTAGATGAAGGGAAAAGAGATTGATACTTTGTATGAAATATATTCTTGGGAAAATGGGTTGTATGGAGTTTTGCACCATTATCGACACATATTTTACCTTGAATGGATTCCTTGATTCAATTTTAATATGGTTGTGTACCTTTGAATAGAGATAAAAAAGATCCTAGGGGTTGGGGGGAAGCTAACTATACAATAAGGGAAGGATATTATTTCTTGTTGGAAGCACTCAATTTTCATAAGAGATCACCACAATGGAGAATAATTTGGCATAATGATGGATTGACTAAGGTAAATATTTTCTACTCAATCCTTACCTAAGGGAAAATTGTTATAGTAGATAACCTTAAAAAGAGAGGTATTGTTGGACCTACTCAATGTGTTTTATGAAACCACGATGAAGAATTGATTCAACATCTCTTCATTGACTGTAGCTATGCCAAGGAAGCCTAGTTGTATGATCTAGAAGGCTTATTTCCTTGAGTTAGTTGGCCACATAATTGTGGGGAACTTCTAAATCATTGGATTTGATTTTACAGGGGTAGTCTCAAAAAAGTGTTAAGGTTCAAAAGAATATGGGAGGCATTACCAAAATATATGTGCTGGAAGCTTTGGCTCGTAAGAAATAATTATATTTTCAAAGAGGAGGGATAACATCATAGACATACTATGTCAAAAGAAATCTCTCTTATCTATGATTATATGTAGTCTAGAATCATATTCTATGATCAAAATATGGAGTCTTGTGAAAAGGGTTGGAGGGAAAATTTTAAGCTAGGCTATAATGCCCCATCTCATAGAGGGTGTGTGCTCTCCTCCCCAAAGTGGGCGATTAGGAAATATAGATAGGAATTCAATATGTGAATAGAAAAGTAGCAAGTAAGTACTCTCTTCTTGTATGTGGCCTCAAGAAATATCTAAGGGGTGGTAGGTGTAGGGGGGAGTCTTCAAGATCCTAGAGGAAATTGAATAAATTTCTATGCCTGGGGACTTGGAAATGTCTCTAATAAAATTGCATATGCTTATTCTTTATGGAGAGGTGTTTCTATAAAAAAATAAGAAGGGATAACCAAACTTTTGTTTTTAGGGGATTCAATGTTGGTAATTCAAGCTGTGATTGGAAAGTCTAAGACGAGAAGCAATGCTTTAAACATTATCATATCAAGGATACTTAACAACCTCTCTAGCTTCACAAAATTATCCCTTTTCCATATCAAACGAGAATTAAACTCAAAGGAATATTATTGGGCTAAGTTTGCTTCTTTTTTGAGCCTAGGCACATCTATAAAAAATGGGGTAAGGGGGATCCTCCCCATACCTTAGTTTTTGAACATATCACACTCCATAATAAATGTCAAGCAACATCTGGATTTGTCAATGGATGAATGGTAGTGTGTAGGGATATTTGTTGATATCAAGTGTATTGGATTCATTGAGATTAATCAATGTGAAGTGTGTGAAACCATTTTGAAATGTGGGAGGAATTTGGCCATGGAGATTATTGGCTCAAGGGTTTTTAGATTAGAGGAAGGTCTGGTTTGATGCGTTGTGTTGGAAGGTTTGTGGGTATGGTTATAGGACTCTATGGGTGATTGTCTGTGCTTTTAGGTGGAGGATTGGCAGTTTCTCCTCCCTCAATATTGGTTTCTCCTTCGGCTTTGACCAAGCCTCTTCTAGTCTTCAAGTTTCCTCTTCCTGTGTCCATTTCTGGTGGAAATCTATATGTTTTTGTCTTGCGATTTCATAACAGTTTACATCCCTTCCTTCTTGTCTTTTTCAAAGTCAGGATTGGGTATTTTTTCTCTAGGTTTGCATGGTCTGGGTTTCTTGTTTGTGGTTTGGAACACAATCTCTATAGGACATGTATGGACTTTAACTAGTTAAATGTTAGGAAAATTATTTGAAAACATGAAGAAATAATGCAGGTGAACAGTGGTGCCATTTGGTACATTTCTATGAAGATTTCAGATAGGTTAGAACATACTAGTGCTACCAATGAAACAAACATCATGAATCTCGTTTCATCTCATATGCAAAGGATTGATGTGTTGAAGGTTGAATGTCAATTTATTTGGTCACTATTTATTCCATGTCAAGATTCTTCCGCTCTAGCTTCAAATGATCAAGGCACTACGAATTCTCAACATGAATGTCATAATGATGAATATATAGTGGGTCAAGATCTAGTTCCCATGGAAGTTGAAGATGGCTCCCCTCATTCTGTTGAGGGGTAGGAAGTTCAAGATAATGTGCCTCAATAACTAGTTTATGTTTTTTAGAGTAGTTTTTATGTTGGGTCAGTATGTTAAGCAAACAAATTGTAGAAATGTATGAAATGACTTCATGGAAAAGTCTTTATTTTCTATCACTATTATATCAGAAATATGCTCAGTCAAGGAGAAATATTTTCTAATTTTGTATGACTCTGTTGTTTGATTTAACACAACCCTTTTGTATTAATACAAATTTGTGTTGCGGTTAAAAAAATAAAAATTCTAGAGTTTTTATCTATAATGGGTTTCCACAATTTATCTAGTTTAAAACAATGTGTCTACTGTATAATTTCACATGAATTGAATATTTATCATTATTAAACTATGAATGCAATTTGTTTGACAAAACATGGTATTCCCATATATGATAAACACCTTAAGAAACTTCTCACACAATCAGATTAGAGATCATAACACCAATGTTTTTACATGGTTAAAACCCTCTTAGAGGGAAATAGTCCACAACTCTAGCCGAAGATGTTGGTCCTAAGGTTTGCATCTAACTGCTAAGGGTAAAGCTAGGCCACCTTAGTTGTTGGGATGATTGGTTTTCTATAAGTTTGGTTTGATTGATTTGTTTGATGGTCAGTGGATGGATGAGCTTTCAAGGACATGTATCTAGTTAGATTGTTCAACAACATTAACTACAAAATTTTCCTTAAACGGTGGCATGCATTCTAGTGAGCAGATAAAGATGTAAAAATAGAACAGAAGAAATACTAACAAGCATACAATTTGTCACTTGCTTTATGAACTTTCAGAATTGAAATAATATTTCAGATCCAAAACATTTACCTGAACACAAATTCTCCAAATAGGTTGTATAACAATAAATAATTCACCGAGACAATAGTTGAAATCAGGTTGTATGACAGTAAATAATTCACGGAGACAATAGCTGAAAAGAGAATAAACAATGCTTCACATACATTTCACATGAATTCAAATAAGATAATAAGACAAACAAGATTCGAGGAGAAACAATTTGTCACCAGATATTATATTCACTAGGTGGGAAAATTATCATTTTTACACTTCAAATCCCAGTCAAAATCTTGATAGCTTGATACCCAAAAAAGATAAACCCCCATTTACATTCACATATTCACCTATTTATCCATCAAGAGGATTTGAATCCCTATCTCAGATCTAAGTTCTAGAGTTAAACTCTGCATAACATTCATACCTATAGATATCAACTTCACCATTCAGTTCTGATTACAATTCATGAACACTTCTTTAAACTGAGTGAAGTAGAGTTTAAGTGCTAGTTTGTGGGGATAACTCCCCTTTTCTGTTAAGAACCAAACATCAATATAGCATAGAAAAACCTCAAGAAAAGTACTCAACGCCTTGAAAAAGAGATAATATCAGATAATAAGCCTCTTCGAGGGGGCAACCTCCTTTTACCCCACTTAAATGTTCAAGTCCAA
>ML780648.1:295461-326437 GCA_009831015.1 Picea engelmannii | reverse complement strand
CCAAAGTTTCAGCCCTTCTGGGTATGAATCTTTCCCTTATGTATTTCTCTGATATTTCTTCTCTGTAATTCCACAGGTCTGATCAAAATTGGATGTTCCAAGTGGAATTTACGGTAACTTCCCCACAACTTGTCGATTTTTGGACTTTCCATAAGATCTCACTTGTATAGTATGCCCCGCACAAAATAATTGATATAAAATTCTGAAACTCGTACCCAAAATACTACAGACTGTCCACGATCCAATGCCACCAGTCCCATGCAATTTGGATACTCTAGGAAGAAGTTATGATTGTTTTACCTGGAACACCTTCTTGAGACTAGTCAATAGGACTAGTCAAATACCCTATCTTGCACAGGGTGTATCTACAAATTTAAGATGAAACAAAATCTGAAATTTTAACCACAGATACAATTATAATTTCTGTAAATTACCTCTGGATTTCAGGGTCTGACACATTACCGAAATTTTTTTATAGCGAAAATTCCACAATGACTCATTTCAGGATGATTCCAGAACCCTATCTTGTACCGGCTGTATCTCCGACAGTATAAGGCCTCTGGAGATGAATTTTGAACACAAGGTACCTGGATCCGTCTTCTAAAAACCCTTTAAGCCGTTTCTCCTGAAACGTTGTAGAAAAAAAGTTATAGCGAAAATTCCACGGTGTTTCAGATGTAGCAGCGAAACCCCAAGACCTTGAGCTCTGATACCATATGTTAATAACCAAACATCAATATAGCATAGAAAAACCTCAAGAAAAGTACTCAACGCCTTGAAAAAGAGATAATATCAGATAATAAGCCTCTTCGAGGGGGCAACCTCCTTTTACCCCACTTAAATGTTCAAGTCCAAGATGATTCAAAATGAAAATGTCTCCTTGGTATATATAGNNNNCTAGGAGGTTTTAATGGCCTAAAGCCGACATAAATAAAATAAAATTACTAATCTAAATCACAACTAATGGCCTAAGCCGACATAAATAAAATAACATTACTAATCTAATATGCCCCAATTAAGTGGTAATGAGCCAATATTAGGGCTTAACATTTTCCGGTCCCATAACTTCAACCTAAGTAAAATATTTTTTTTATTATCAAAAATACCTTTATTACAACTGATAGTAATATCTCTAATTAAACAAAAAAATATTCTATCATTGTGACTAGAGTCACTGCTAATAACTAAAGTGAAGGAGTTGCATATCAAATTCTTCAAAAGTTGGAACTGGTTATTGACTCATTAATTTTCCTTGTTTTCTACCTAAATATGTGGATCTGGAAATGATATGCTTTGTCATGAATTCCTAGAAATATGGAAATATCTCTTTGATTTTTTACTGTCTTCTTGAAATGCTTTGCTATTTGTCCATGTTTTCGAATCTCCCTTAAAGATCTTCAACTGCTTTGCATTTTCTCCTTATCCTTCTAAAATGAAAGTTCTGGAAAATTATTGTGTTGTTGTAGTCCTATATTATTTCATAATTATAGTTCACTTGTAACTCTATAAAGTTAGATATCTAAATGTATATATCGAAACATCCATCATAGATGTTGCTCCCCTGCAGAGTGTTTCTTGCTTGAATAACATTTTGTATTGAAGAATACTGAACAAAGGTTGTAAACCTGATCATTATTTCATAGTGCCTATCTTGACTAATCAATTGTTTTTAATTTCTGATAAGAAGAACATTATATGTAGATATTCCCCCCTCTTATACTTGATTTCAATGTACAGTTATGGTATAAGGAATATCATGTATTTGCACGAGAACCAAATTTTCTTTGACATAACAAATTTATTTACTGTACCAAAGTGTTGCACCAGTTGCAACAAGTCATTCCCAAATATTTCAGCTCCAATATTGCGAATATGAAGAATTTTTTATGCCTCTATCATATTGAACAAGACTGAGAAAAACCATGCATTGAATCCAAAACAAGTGCCAAAGGATATAATACATGCCCATTTTGACTGTTATGTTAAATGAGTTTGTCCAAGATTTGGATTCTTTAACAAGAAATGAAGATGAGTGGTTTCAAACATCGTTTGTTCCTCCTCCTTTGTAATTTTTTCTTCATACCTTTCATGGAAAACCAGTGTGGAATATCGGTGGTACCTGAGTGCTCTCTGTGTGGGTGCTCTGCCAATTGTCGATTAATATGTAAATAATTGATTTTTGGAAAATTTTGTTCTGATCAGACCAAATTTTCTCCTAAACTGCTGTGAAATTTTGAAAACCGTTTATAATTAGGCTAAATCGCCCCATTCCTGAGGTGGGTTTTTAATAGTTTTGGAAGATTCTCTATGGTTTGATCGAAAATGGAGCCCAAATTTCCCTTCCTGGAATAATGACGGGAACTGATGATTTGAATGGATCTTTAACTATGAACTTCTATCTGTCTTTTTCTAGAGTGCTGAATCATTTTGATTGTTGTTCAATTTCCTGCTCTTCTAGTTGTTGAGTGTCTGACACTTCATCCTATAACCCTAGAGATTCTATAAATTCTGTCGAAGACATGACCAAATGACTAAGAGAAAAAGGAACCAATATTTTTATAAACCCCTGATAAAAATGTCCCTAATATTTTGTATGGCGTTAAACAACTCGAGCCCCTTTGGCTTGTCCCTATTTAACTTCCAATGCTCTCAGGGTGATACCATTGTGCCCTAGTTTCCTATTTTTTCAATGGTGGTCGAGGGTTTGCATTTCTTAGGGTTCACTCACAATCTACAATGAAAACTACAAAAATAACCAATACACACGATTTCGAGGGTAGTAGGCACAAATGAGCATAATTTGGGCGACAATGCACCTTTATTCAAACTTTGAATTATTTTTTAAATCATAAAAACTCATCAAATAATGTTCTTTTGTTGATTGCAAGAATGTTGACATTCTTGCAATCAACACCTTTTTGCACTTATAGGACTAGTTTATTCTTCTTGTGATCCATCAATGATATAACCATGGTGATAGGACTTATCCAATTCAAATCAAGACTTGACTTGACTTTATAAGGAGCAAACAATTAATCATAAAGAAAATAAGGGAAAGACATAAAATGAAATGACTTAACACACAATGAAGTAGAAAAAGTAACTAAGAGCTAGATTGACAAATGAATGGGCTGATTTGATGGATAGAAGGAAGAGGTGCATCCCTACGATCTAACAATCACTTGAGGAAATATATTAATGCAAGAGAAAAAATTGTACATAAAAGAGTTTCTCACATTCAATCTTAAAAAAATGACCCTTCGTGCTCTTTAAATAGAGATCATGGACCAATAAAGTGTTAATTCACATATCAATATCAATCAATATTGAGGATAATATGATCCAACGCATCACTCTATGTCTAGAACATATCATGACCGTCATATGACATAACTACAAATGCATACTAATGCACACTAAATAAACACACATTTACTTGAAGACACATTAGGCCAAGTTAATCTTAACTAACTCCTAAGTGTCTAAATATCCTAACATCCCCCCTTAAGAACAACTTGGGATAGGATTGAAGGATTTACAAAGGCGACACAATAAAATAAGGAAGAAGGAATTAGAGCATATCACCACTTAATGATAACATTTTGAACTCTTAAGGTAGATCAAATTTTGGAAAACTTCGCTTCTGTAAGAGACTTTGTGAAAATGTATGCAACTTGATCTTTTGTAGGAAAAAAGAGAAATCCAAGAAATCTATCATGAATGATATTTTTGATGTTCATTTGTAACTCAAAGTATTGGTTACGTTGATGTTGAACTAGATATTTGGTGAGTTTGATGGCACTCCAATTGTCACAACAAAGTGTGGTCAGATCTTGTTGCTAGAATCCAAACTCTAAAAGGACCTATCAAAGCCAAAAGGATCCTTTAATTGCATTAACTAAAACTCTATACTACGCTTTTGCTGAAGAAATGAAAATATCTTGTTGTTTCTAACAAGACCAAGTGATAGGTCCAGAACCAAGGTTGAAAATTTAACCTGTAGTAGACTTTTGACCATCAAGGTCGCATGCCCAATCGAAATTAGTGAAACCAACCAATAAGGGATTCCCCCCTGAACTGTAATGTATCCCAACTGAACTATACTCCAGATATACAAGAATATCTTTTTTGTTGCTTTCAAATGGCTCTCATGGGGTTTTTTCATATACCAAGAAAAAATACCAATAGAAAAGAAAATATCAGGATGAGTATGAGTCGAATAAAAAAGGATACCAACTAAAGAACAATACAACATGGAATCTACTTCCGGGGTAGTACAAGTGGAAACACGTTTGACTTCAAATTGGAAGGGATAAGGGTTTGGCTTACTATCTTCCATGTGAAAGTGATGAAGAAGGTCACATGCATATTGAGATTGGAATAGAGAGATTCCTTCCTTGGTTTGAAATACTTGTAGGCCAAGGAAATAATGCAAATAACCTAAGTCTATCCTTTGAAATTTGTTCCTAAGGATGGATTTCACATGGGTTAAGAGTTTAGGATCACTACTAGTGAGGCTAAGGTCGTCAACATAAAGAACAAGTATTATGATATGGATTCCTACTTTCTTGGTATAGACATTGTGGTCAGAATGACATCTATAAAAGTCCGTGTCAAGAAGAAATCTATCCATTTTATCACACCAAGCCCAAGGATCTTTATTAAGGCCATGGAGAGATTTCTTAAGGTGGTGTACAAGGCTGGAGTCATTCTGAACATATCCAAAAGGTTGTTCCATGTAGATTTCTTCTTGTATATATCCATTGATTTGAAGTGGATCCAAACTGATGAATGGATGTAAGACTTATTACTTGCAAGGTTAATTCAAAAATTCATGAAGGTTGAAACATTGTAAATCAATGTAAATATAAAAGTTTAATAGGAAAAAATGAGAATGTGAGAGAAAAAATAAGAATTAAATAAAAGGAAAAAAAATAGGAGAGAAGGCTAAGGAATATGTAGTAAAGGTCCATGGATGTTGGCCTTCCCTTACCCCCCATCTCTCCCTATTTCCTCCTTCACTCTCTTTATCAAAGGCTATTTTGGTAAAGGAGATGAGCATGCACAAAGAGCCATGAAATCATTGAAACCGAAGATTACTGGAATGATATGCTAAGCCCCATTTGAAGTTGTTTTTCCCATTTTGTTTTCCAAGGTAAACAATGTCTCCATGTTAATTGTTTTTTCTCTATATGTTGAGTATGTTACTATGTTAATTGGAATTTTTGGTTTATTGAAGTTTTTTTTTGTATTTTAATGGTTTCTCTGTAGTATTTTGACAAATGTTTGTTCGTTATAAAGCTTAGAAATCAGTTGCCTTCATATTGCAATGTTTTGATGGCCAATACCTGTCCCAACTGTTAGCACCGTGATTTTCATAGCTAAGGTTAGAGGTTTGTCAACAATTTGCAAAGTCATGCCTATCAACACCCATATTGTTTTTATGCCTGACATCATCTAACATATCTAAGGGTCAGTTTCAAAAGGAAGATTATCATTTATTATTTCCATTTCCATTTGCAACTGCGCGCTGCAAAAGTTTCTACGCTCTGCGCAGAGCACTTCACCGTGCAAAGGTTTCTATTGTGCAGTGGATTTTGTCGCGCAGTGGATTTCATTGCACAATGGGCTGTCACGCACGGGATTTTGTTGCACATAGGATGTTGTCGTGCATAGGATGTTGTCGCCCAGAGGATTTTATCGCATAGTGGATTTCGATGCCCAGTGGATGTTGTTGCGCATAGGTTGTTGTTGCGCAGAGGAAGTCATTGCATAGTGGATTTTGTCGTGCAAAGTATTTTTTCACGTAGAGGATGCTTTCATGCAGAGGATTTTCCTACGCACAGGCTACAGGTCGCGTGGCGAAAATGACTGGTTTAGTGGTCAAATTAAAGATCACATTCTGACCAATTGGAGAGGAATTTTGAAAATCCCCAAGAGAATGTTTTTGAGGAAAAAACAAATAAGAACACCCTCTCTCAGATTTGAAAAAAGTTTCGTATTTTTGGATATTCAAAGGAATATTTGAGCCCTATTTTTTAGTTTTCATGATTTCCTATCCGAGACATGTTTTTATGACAAGTATTCCGGCCAGATGGAGATGAATTTCAAGAAACCGAGAGAGGTTTTTATTTATAACAAGATTAAATACAAAAAAATCTCTCATTTTTGAAAAATAGTGTTTTATTAGTGATATATTATGTCATCTTTAACGCCTATTTTCCCAGTTTGTTGCGCAATCCACTGTGTTTTTGTTGTAGGTTACTATTGCGTAGAAGACTTGTTGTGCAGGGATGACAGAGTGTCCAGAAATGAACATGATGAATTATCACAACCATATGGTCTAAATTTGATTATGATCAATTATTGTAAAGAATATTTCGGTTACGATTATGATTTGGCAAAGTCGGGTTTTCTATTTTTAGTAGATCTATTGAAGTTATTGTTCTCTTTCAAAGAAATCGGATCCATGATTTCAAGAGAGAGAAGTTCGACCCTAGCAGCCAAGGGTGACATTAATTTTCTATATATGGGGATCATTTTCATGTAAAAGGGGTTGGATGGAAAAACAATGTAGACAATGACTATTGAATGTAGCTTTCGAATTCGATTGAAACTTGATGCAAAGGTCCTGAAGCTTTGATGGAAATATTCTAACGATGGTGGTTTGATGTATTGTATTATTTCTTTACGTATGTGATTTCTTGTGCTCTTATATTCACATATGTAATTTCTGTCTAAATCAGAATGTTATTTCAAATCTAGAATTCACTGCGCAATGCTCTAGATTCACGCCATTTAGACAAACTGTGATTCTTCTAAGTTAACTCTGAATTCATCCCCAGTGGTGCTCCAAGTTGCTTCATGTGTTTTTCTCTCACCACACACAATGATTTTTAACTGAAGATTGTTGCTCATTTAGCCTTTATCCTCTCGAGTTCAGTCATTGAGTCATTTGTTTCTATCATTTTCTTAAATCGACTCCATTACCCAATGGTACTTTCTCTCTTGCTTGTCCTACCATACCTTTTAAAACAAAACCAAACTTTTCCTATCGCAAAATCTGACCTCTGTTCATTTATTGATGAAATATTTGAGTCATTACCAGTCATTAGACATACGAGAGAGCCCTCTCTGATTGTATACGTCACAATATGATCTAAAGTTGGTTGAAACCATTACCTCATGGTTTTCTTTGATACAACCCAAAGAAATCACTGAGTGCTAACACCAACAACTCTCTATCCTCCACTTTTGGGTGATCTCGAATATGGGAAATCAATGGATGCCATTATGAAGCTATTGAAAATAAAGCGAGAGTTGCTAAATCAATTTTTAATGGCTATTGGAGTTTTTATTACCTGCAACTCACCACTTCACTCCTTAAGCTAAACTTTGTTTGTTGGTTGTTCCTTCACACACCCTTGGATGGATTTATTATTGTTGGGTAAATTATATCTTTCCATGGAACGTTTTGTCTTTTCCCGGGATGAGTTCACATCCCCCTCAACATTTTATTTTTTTCCTAGTAAAGTTCACATACATCTAGGTGTTTTACTTTGTCCTTGTCTGATTTTACATCCCCCTGTTGTTTTACTTTGTACCTGGGCGTTTTACTTCATGTTTGGGTGAGCTTACATCCCCATGGGCATTTTATTTTGTACCTTGATGTTTCATTACCTTGATGGTCACTGTAATTACTTAGATAGGAATTTTATCTCACCCACAAGCCTATGTGAAACCCTTGGAGGCTATATGCAGTTGTAGAACATTGTTTGGTTACTGAACATTCACCTCAACCATGGTCAATATCACCCACATACCAACAACACTTACATTGATTGAGTAGTTAATGTTTTGAGTGGTGGGTTGGTAAAATCGACTAAGTTTTTCAAGAAATGTCTTCTACTCTTTAACATGTATTGGAATTTTAATGTTGATCGCCAAGGATTGGAATAATGTTTTCCTTTAAAAAAGAATGAAGATGTAAGAAAATATTGATAGTCAGAGTCCAAGAAAAACGGTTTTGGCATTCTCCTCTTATTGTTTGAAACATTTATGCTATCTGATGTTGGCTTGACTTCTTTTTTGTTGGAGCAACTTTTATCTATAATGGATTGATAGTTTAGATGCTATTGTTGTTGTAATCAAACTCACTTCATGACTTGTTCTATATAAAATTCAATTGGATGAGTCAGTGAAATAATAGAGTGTTTTTAATTCTTTTATGAATGACATTTATATTGTTTGTCTTCCTCTAACCATATTTATATATCACTTCTTGGATATTGTTATCATTGTGAAAATCACTCATTTTATTTGTCATCATGGGTGGTATATATTTCTTCAAGTGTGAGAGTATTGTGGAATCAAATTTCGTATAAAGCTTCATTGGAGGCAACATTGATATTTGGATACCATAGTTCAAAGAAATAACATTTACAATATGCCACTTCCTTCTTTTCTAGCATGAAGCCAAAGTAGAAAATTGTTGACATTGTTCTAATTAGTGGGATATTGTATATGATTAAATACTATTGTGTATTCCAATAAAGATTACAACCCATAAATCAAGCCACTAGAATGGGAATAGAGAATTGAAAACAGAGCCATCATCACATGCCTTCTGAGTAATAGTGATCCAAGAGAAGTTGCACTCCAAATATCATCGAGCGTAGAAGCTAAGACTAAAAATAATCCATTGGCATACTAGATAGAATGGAATTTAAAACCATCTAAAAATGATAGAACCAAAGTTCTCTATCCAACACTAAGATAGAGAACATAGACAAGAAGTTGTATTCCACAAGGATCCATGTTGGTGAAGCGAGTGGGATATAAGTCCCTCATCTATGGATGACATGGTATCAGCGTAGTTTCATCCTTGACCATGAAAAATGCCAAACCTTTGAAGAAAACATTGCATACCTTAGCATGGGTCAATCAAGCAAATAAATATTGGAATACTTAAGGGCCAACAATGCTCAAATTTGTTAAGAGAATGAACACTTGAAGGAGCATTCCTAGATGTTCAACAAGAGGATGGTAGAGATTGAGAAGCACCTTGATACCTTAGAAAAAATGGTACCATTGCTAAAGAAAAAGTTTGAAGAATGCCAATATTCCCTCACCACTTTCATGGTATATTGGGACAATCATAGAGTGCATCTTGTACACTTGGGAGAGAATTTCATTCAGTGATCCGAAAAAATCTTTTAAATGACAATGGTTGAGTTTTAAGCATGAGTTATTAAACCATTTAGGCACTAAATGAAAGAGGAAGAATTATAAATGAAACATGACAGCCATAAACAAATTTATAGATCTGAACATAACCATGAATAACAACAAACCATAACACAAGAAGTGATAACGGAGTTTGACAATCTGGCCTACGTCTTCAGGCCTTTGTCTCAGTGGGTGAGGCTTTCTTACTTTTGCTAAAATATTTAAAAGGACATCATAAAAATGACAAAAAGGTTAAAAAATGATCTGGTCTTGTTCTACCATATCTCAAGAACCCAACAAAACTGACGGCACTAAAAACGGATGACCAGAGCTCCCAGAAATGGCATGCAAAGGTGCTCTCCTCAATGGCTTCCCTACATAAAAATGGCTTTGGCTCAATAATTCTTCAGCATAAACCTATTATGAACCTCTCCCTATACCTTCAAGAACCTATTTTTTATATATATTAGGAGTGGGTAACAACCTCCCAACTTCTCCCCAAGATCTGGCCTTAAAAAAGGCCCAATATCCCCCCAAAATGACCAAAATCCCACAAATCTGCTGAGAAAATTAACAAAAATCATAATATAAAGTATAAAATCCACTTCCGGGAAAATATTGAGGGTGAATCCCCTAAAATATGGGATCTTGGTCACTTGGGCGCCTCCATGTCGCCCTGTGGCATGCACTGGTCCCTTATCCCTTAGCTCTCGATCACACCTATGGCCATGTGGCCTCGGGTTTCAACCTCCACGTGCAAATAAATGGTAAGCTCCTGGCCCCTGGTCAAGCACCTTGGTCGACAGGCTAGCCTAACTGACCTAGCGCTAACCTCTTTATGCGCTAGCAACTAACACGGTGAACATATGGGGTATACACAAGACCGAGAACTAGGACTGGTTGGAGTGGTCGCCTGCCAAATCAAAGTTTGTGGACATATGGCATATGGTAACATGACCAACGATGAAACATTGCATTAAACACACACCATAACACATAGCAAGTTCTATTCACAAAGGTCGTATGTAATGTTTTTGTTGGGGGCTGGGGCTAGGCGCCAGCCCTTACTTCGCCCATATTACAATACATTTCACTTTAAATAGTAGCAACGCCAATATAGGTTAAGTACCAATGTGAGGGTGGGATAGTTATCTCAACCTTTCCAAGTCGCTTGCCACCCAAACCATAGGTCACGGGTTCGATTCCCATGAACCCATAATATTTTTCATACACAATGACCAAAAAAGGGGTGCCACGTGGTGACCCAAGACTGGGCCACATAGCACCTTCTCATTCGACCAACAATTTCCACATGTCAAGTGCTCATTCGACCACCTGTCACGATATCTTCCCAGTCATTACACTTTCCACGTCATCACACTTGGCACGTGTTGTACCGATATACAGGCATGCCACGTCATCTGTACGAATGTGCCACGTGTCACCCTTGCAGTGGTGACATGTGTCACTCTCTGATTCATCCACCTGTCTGCCCATGTCAATGCCAAATGTACCCTACCACATCATTTGTATGACCATACGAGTTGTACAGTTAGATGCCACGTGGCACTGTACGAAATGTACAGTCATCAAAGTTTTTCCTGTTTGGAAAAATGAACATATCACGATATTTGGAGCATATGATGTCCATTTGAGCTTGTTCAAGTTGAGTTGGGTTTGTATCAACGAGGCCTATGCACATGTCTGTTTGAATCCATTCTGCAAAATTTTATATTTAGGTCTTCCTGGACCCATTTTGGTCCCTAGATCCAATTCTGGATCATTCAGCTGGATAGATGGAAAGAGGATAAGCTCATGCATATGATGGATCAATTGAAACAAGAGTTAGAAGAGAAGGAATAGGCCTTGGTAATTGTCCAAGAAGTTGTCTAAGAGAACCAAAAAGTAGGGCCACCTTCCATTACTATTTCCCAAGATAGAACCATGACCAAGACAACTTTGGTAAGCTCACCTTTCATAAACATTTCTCTAGAGAATATTGGCGAATTTGAAAAGCATTCCATAGGAATTGGTTCCAAGATCATAAGGCAGATGGAATATTATGAACAATGGATAGGAAAGAGAAGTCAAGGAATATTAAGCCCTACTATAGTTGCACAGAGAGATACACATGAAGTCCTAGGCTTTGATGGAAGAGTGGAAAATCCCATGAACATGAAAACCACCTTTGTGAACAATAAGGACATGATAGACTTTGCCTACTAATCCAATAGGATCTAAGGAATGCTCACAGAGGTCCAGGAGGATTCAGAACACCCACAAAGGTCCCAGGGGATCTATAAATGCTCAAAATTTGACCATCTTAAATCGTCTCGAAAATGACATCATTGCATGGAGTTCATCGCCAACTTTCTAATGGTGAAAACGATAATTCAAATGGAGTTTGTATGCAAAAGTTATAAGTGGTCAAAGTTTGGGTCAAACAGGCAGAATTCAAAGGTCAAAGGGAAAAAAGAGGTGACACGTGGCACATGTACGTACAATAGTTGATGTGGCACATGATTAGTTGGAAAGTGACATGGCAAGGTTCGTCAACAATTGACTAAGAAGTCGTACCTCCAAGTGGTCTAGTCATACACCGACATGTGGCATGTACGAACGAATGAGAGGCTACCACGTGGAGACATCCCATTGGCCAATATTGGTATAATTCATGTAAAATTTTTAGAGTCGATAGGGGTCGAACCTATGACTTCCATAACCCTCCAAGCCTTAACATACTCTCCACATCCAACGTTCCATGCAATGTTACTTAACCATACTATATGTTAAAATTTATTTAAAGTCTTGTAATGGCATGGTTGGGGGGGGGGGNCCTAACCCCTAGTCTATTGTTATACCACATGACTGACATATGGTCTATGGGGGGAAACATAATGTACCAACATATATATATATATATATATATATATATATATATATATATATATATATATATATATTTTAAAACTATAGCACCAAATATTCACGCGAGAGTTTGTTACTATATATATAGTATATAGTAAACTATATACTATATATATGGTATATATTTTACCATATAAAATGCGCCAAACAAAATATGCCAAGGTTTGAGGGGAATCGAACCCTGACCTCCGCTAAGTTAACCAACAATTCTAACCAATATGCCAAACGACCCATATTTAGCGAGATCCTCTCTAAGTTTAGTAATTAAGTTGCCAAACATTCCGCGTGGAGGTTGGTCGACCAAGCCTATTTAAGGGAACAAATTTTGAGACCAACACACATCCATATACACATATCTCTAGGTGCATAGAGTTTGAGACATGGCATGGATTTTAAGGTATTACAGATGCATTGAAGTGCGTGCAAGTACAAGCTAAGTTTTGTGTTGCATCATAAAGCATGCCATGAGTTATATTGACAACACTTAGGTATGTTTATACTCATTTTCACGATTTTTCGCAAGGATCGTGAATTTTATGTCTGTTTTGTGATTTGAGGTCATTTTTAACAATATTTTCTCAATTTGTCATTAATGGGCATTTAATACATTGTTTTGCATGCCGAAGAGGGAAAAATTGAGCTAGTTTGGAAATTGGTCGATGTTATAGTCAAAATTCTTAGAATTTCGCAAGGATTTCAATGTTGAAGTTATTTTATTGTTTTGAGTAAAGGGATTTAAGAGAATCCATTAAATTGGCATATGTGAATCATTTTACATGTGATTTTTGTATTTTGAGATGGAGAAAACGATTTTCATTGGATTAAAGGGAACTTAAAGATGAAACAAAAGTATGTAATTTGAGTTCTTTTATTTTCTATTGTGTCATCTCACTATCATTGAGTAAGATAATCTTCGGTTTATGAATTTTTTGGTAAAAAAAACATCATCGAAATTCTGCAAACCACCCTAATATGATCAATAAATTATTCTGGATCAAGTTAGATACTACATGTATATATGTGAAGAAATAAGTGGTGTCTAAGGATTTTCGGATCAGGTTGATATCAAAGCTAGTTTTGGAATGTGTTGCAATTTGTTTTTGTGATGAGATCCAAGATTTTAGTTGGTGAAGATCTTGAAGACTCTTATCAGGGAAACAAGATGAGTAAAGTGCTCATGAAATTGAGGCTGCAAAGTAACATTAATCGACAAATCCAGAGAGAGAATTTTGAGTTAAGGATGCAGTTGAAAAATCTTGAGGAAGAGAAACAAAGGTTGCAATGTCGAGTTTTATGTCATGAATATTTCCACATGAGGATTTTGCATGAACTAGAAATAAAGTTTTAGATCATGGCACCATCAATCAATAAAGTTGGGCAAGCAAAGAATGAGAAGTCTCCACTGTAAGAGAGACTATATACCTCCAAGGACATGATCGAGAAAGAAGACTCGTCAAATTATTCTCTCTCCCATCAAGATGGAGAGTTCTTAAAGGTAGTTGAAGCAAAAAGAGCCTCATATGAAGAAGTACTACATCAACCATTAACATTACCTTTCAGTCTAGAGAAAGGTAACATGTGCAAGTCATCTTCAGGGAAAGATGTGCATGCTACATGAAAAGGAATGAAGACTTTTACCACTTGTGAATGGTCTAGTTATCCATGTGCTTCTTGTGGAACTAGAAACCATGATGTGGAGAATCATTGAAGAAGAAAGTTTGTGCAATTAAATCTCTCCAAGAAGAAGGTAGATAATTTCTCAAGTCAGAGGAAAAGGAGGAATGATAAGAAGGGATCATGGAACAAGATGCTTTGCTCTTATTGTGGTAAGAGTGAACACTAGATTGAGAAGTGATGGAAACTTTACCTGCACGTATGTTCAAAGAAAAATATAAAATATGTAAATGAACTTGTGAGAAGACAAACAAGAAATCTAGATGAAGTCAATGGTCTTACTGAAAGTCTCAGGAAAGAATACTTTTTGATGACTGGTCTTGGAAAAGTGATATATGAAGACATCGAAGAATGGTTCATGGAAAGTGGATCATCTCTCTGCATGACTGGGATGAGATTAGTATTTTTTACTTTCTCAGAGTCTGACACAGATTGATTTGTGGGATATGGAACCAACACCAAACAAGCAATAAGGGGATATGGATATGTAGGATTCTAGCTCATGTCAGGAGTATTTATGGGGATCGAACATATGTTGTATGTTCTTTTAGCTCTCTGTAAAATTCGTTCGGCTGAGAAACAAATGACAGAGGAAACCTACAAACCAACTTTGAGACCCAAAAGTAGCCTTTCAGAACTGAAGAGGGCTCTCTCGGGAGATGTTGTCTCGGTATAGGATATGGCTTTAAGTTGTCGGCTAGATTTAGCACCTTTGAATAATAAGTTTTGGTTCTATTGGCGAAAGAGAGTAATACCTTGGGCTATGGAGTCGATTTAAGAGAAAGATGGAAACAAATGACTCGGTGTCTAAACTTGAGAGGATAAAGGCTAAGTAAGCAACAAGACTTAGTTTAAAATCATTGTGTGGCGAGGGGAAAAACACATGAAACAACTCAGAGCACCATTGAGGATAAATTCATAGCTAACTTAGAGGAAAGATAGTTTGTATGAATGGAGTGAATCCTAGGTTCGAAATTACGTTCCGATTCAGAAAAAAATAGATATGAATAAAGAATACAGGAAGTACGTACGCAAAGAAAGGAAACAATACATCCAACCACTACAATTAGAATCTTTTCATCAAATATTTAGGACTTTTGCATTAAATTCCAATCGATCTCAAACTACATTCAATAGTCACTATCTACACTAGTTTTCCAACCAACCTGAATTACATTGAAAGGATAAAATATATAGGAAAGGGCGCTACTTGGGATACCCTGTTCTCTAACTACTATCCCTAGACTTTAGGAAAACTGACTGTTCTTTGTTATAATGACTTTTCGTATGACACCTTCCTAGAAATAGAAACCAACTGTATTCGATTGCATCATAACCTCTTGCCTTTGCCATGAGGGTTCGGTTATTAGCAAGATCTCTCTATGGGGAGAGTGATATGTTGATGAATTCCTTTGACAGCGTATCCGAATGGTCAAGTGCTCTGTCAGACTCCTGCTGTCCACTGTAACGACCTTTATTTCTGTCACATGCTCGTTTATTGGGATGCATGAGTGGTGAGTGACTGCTAGCTGTCGCAGTCATTACCAAAAAGACAAAACCGTCCAAGGGTCATGCTTATTCAAAACTTTCAAGATCCATGACACGTTTGAGAATACAAGAATGAAATCAGTTAATAATGTTTCTTCTGTGTGCTAGCAAGAGCTGCGTGGGATTTCTCCCCGGTCGCTTCACATTCTATGAATTTCTTTGTATTCCTTTCTTCCGACATCCTCTGTGTTTCACGCAGCTGTACGATTGTATCTTTCTCATCTATGAGCTGTCTGTTGAGCCACATCACATTTTCCTTGTGACCCTATGATGCTGACACCTGAAGGGTCTTCGCTGTTAACTTCCGTCTTAGTTCACTATTTTCCTAGTAAAGCTCGATGATAGCGAGATGCACTTGCTTCAGCTGCTGAGACGATTCTCAAACATTTGTGCCTTCGACATCTGTCCTCCTCGTTCTGCTCCAGCTTTCTCTACTTGTACCTTTGACCGATTCAAGCCGAATAACACACATAAGTAATTCTTAGGCATGCAACCTTGCACGCGGTTTTCTTGGGACTCGAGTTTCCCCAACTTCCTTGTTATTATTTGGCCTGCCCATCCTCTAGGGTATTTTCTGTTGGGAGGACAGGGCTTCCGATGTCATTCCTTCCTGTGCAGCCTCTTCCACTCCAGCCTCTGCGTTGTGTGATATTACCTTTTTCACAGATAGAGGGAAATCACCTTTTGGATCCTTGGGGATGCCCACTGTGAGCAAGAACGAATCCCAGTTTCTCCCCAACTGTATTAATTCTTCAACTACCATAAATTTAATCAATGAGACATGAGATATTTTCCTTTTCAATTGATCCACTTCAGCCTATGCGTTGTTTTCCATCTCTCAGAGGTTCTTGTGTAAGAAAAAGGGTAGATTTAATGGTCTCCTTCCTGTGAAGTGCATCAACAATATAATGTGATCCGAATGTATCATGTCGAACCTCCCTTCATGGGTGAAATATTTCTTGATTACTTCAAGTAGTTTCCGAAAAGGATCCTGCAAATATCTACTCGAAACACATGTCTCAAGTTTCCCACCTAAACAATCTCGCTTGATGATGTATTCATAGCAACGCGCATCCAAGGTCATGCACTTAAACCACCTTTCACTACGCAAAGGGATATTTGTTGCGGTTGACAGAGTTTCCTTGGTTACCTGAAAAGTGACACCCAAGATCACCATGCGAAATCCATCGAAACTGAGTGCTAATTGCTCAACTAGTCTCATATTGAATCCTTGAATTTTCTCGCAAAAGGCCATGCACTCGAATTGTTTGAAGGATTCTTTGACCTCCAGATCTTCATTGATCAGCATCAAGTTCTGGGGCTCAGACCCTGCACTTCTGTTACTTTGCGCACCCCTCCTTATGTTTTGGGAGGTTTCCATGGCGCACGTTGTATTTGTCCTGCACGCAGTGGACTTGGCATGGGCCCAAGGAAGCAATCTTGATCAACCTGGGCTTGCGAGAAGACTACAAATAGTGCATAAGCTTGACTGGTGAATAAAATGCATGCAAAACATCCATAATTTATAACCGAGCGGGAAGGAGGTGGAATCGTGCTAGGGAACACAAAATTCATGGCAACTCGATGTTTCAAAGCAAATTGAAGATTTTTCGTAGAACATCCGCGTGACGAGTACATTTTGGGGCGTGTAAAGTACAACTGATAAGGGCTACAGGTCATATGTGATACGAAAGCCATGATTTTTCATTCTTTCATCCCTCATAATGAGTTGGTGATGGTCATTTCACTTGCCGATGTGACTTCTATTTAGCAACTTGCCTCGACCCTCAACACGTAAAATTTCCTTTCTGATAGGACCCGACTTTTTGGGAACATACTCATACTATTTACACATGTTTTGAATCTGACATCCCTTCCTGACTCCAAGGGCCAACTAACCACTTGCTAACTTCAAATCCTTTTTTATTCAATACTCGACTTCGCATGCTTGCACAAACAGGCCATGATTCGACTAAGACCGACTCTAACTAAACAATAAAAATGACGATGCTAACAGCTGGCTCCAACGGGGATGCTATCCTCCTAGTGAGGTATAAAAGAGAAATAGACCAGGTGCCTGACCATTGGGCTTTATTTGACTTTCAGAAACTAAAACATGAAAAGAAAAACACAACCTAAACTTATTTACACAACTTCTAACAGATTCAACATAAACTCAGGGCCTTCACTTTGGTCTTCAATTTTATGCTGACACAATGACTCGAAAATGCTTATCTTGAAAACAAAATAAAATTACTATTTACAATGACATGTGAGTTAAACAGATTTTATTGCACCAGGTAGTGTTTGAGGAACCTGCTGTTTACAGGACCCCAACCAACACATTCTCCATTAATCTCTTCTAGGAAATAAGCATTGTTCCCATGATATGCACCAATTTTGAATGGACCTGTCCAGAGATTATCGAACTTTCCGTGATTTCCTTTATCTTTGTTCCTCGCGTCTCATTTCAGCACCAAGTCCCCCATCTGCAAATCCTCCTGTTTATAATTATTATCGAAGGTTCTCTTCATCCTTTCCTGGTGGAGTTGCGATCGATTCTACACTTTCTCCCTCATCTACTGTGTGTGAATTAGCTGATTTATCCTCCTCTGCCTGTCATCTGGCTCGAATTCCTGTTTTTGCAACAACTTCCTGATGGGAAACCCTAGTGAGGTGGGGAAAACTGCATCTGCAACATACACAATTTGGATTGGAGAGGTCGAGATGGAATTCTTGGTAGTGACCCTATCCAACCATAGTGCATCAATAATATTTTTATGCCAGACCTTCTTGTTGTCTTGCAAGCATCTTTTGATGATCCTGGTCAAAATTTTATTTGACGATTCTGCTAACCCGTTTCCTTGTGGGTAATACGTTGTAGAATATCCCAGGGTTATTTTTTATCTTGAAAAAACTTCTCCATCTTCTTGGACTTGAATGTGGCCACGTTATCTGTTATGATCCTGATAGGGCATCTGAATCTCAACAGGATGTTTGTCTCTAGAAATTGAATGATGACTGCATCAGTAGGCTACTTCATTGGAATTTCTTCTATCCATTTCGTGAAGTAATCTATGGCCATGAGTATCCATCTGTGTTGTGTTGAGGATGGCAGATGGACATCCCCTATAAATTATAAACCCCATTGCAAAAAAGGGGATTCAACTGAGATCGGTTTCAGTGGTAGGGGCTGCAACTTTCTTCTTCCATTGAAAATCTGACACTCTTAGCAATTGGAAACTTCTTTGTATACGTCTGTGAATATGGTAGGCCAATAGTAACCTGCTCTTAGGATTTTGTGCACAATGGTTTTCCAGTAGTGATTTCCTTTGCATTTTCTTTTGTGAAATTCCTCGATAGCTCGTTTCGCATCGTTTTCCAACAAACAACTCAACAAGATCCCTCTAGGATCCTTCCAGTGTAGGGAGTTATCTAAGATGTAGAACTTAATAGCTTTGAGCTTCAATAATCTAGCCTTGGTATTACTTAAACCCGAAGGGGCTAGAATATTTATCAACACATATATTATGTCTGTATACCATGGTGAATCGATGAACTTTTGAGACACCTGTGCAGTTGTTTCTTCCTGGGGATTCTCTGACAAATCAACAATGAAGTTGATTCCTAAAGCGTTGCAGTCTGACTGCACCATCATCTTGGAAAGGACCTGACCCTTAATCATCTTCGTGGGCTTGATTTCTAGGTCATATTCTAGCATGGATGCTATCCACTTACCTCTCCTTCCCTCAGGGTCAGACTGAGTTAGGATATCCTTGACTGAGTTTCTAGGCACATAAGTGATAACATGAGAATGTAAAATGTAAGTTCTGAACTCCTTTAGGTCCTTTACTAAGGTGTGTGATTTTTTCTCTATAATGTTGTACCTTAGTGGATAATCACTCAACATCCTGTTGGAATAGGCTATAGGCGTCTCGAAGTTCTGATCATCTTTCTGTAACATGACATTGGCAATTGTATGCTTCGAGGTGAATGAAAACAAGATGAAGTATTTCATGAAATCTGGGCTGACCTGCATGGGAGATTTAGTCAGTGCTACCTTGATATATTCAAATGATTTACTGGCTTTCGGGTTCCACTTGATCTTGTTTCCCTTTTAGAGAATGCAGGTAATATATTTTATAATTTATGCTAGGTTCGTCATGAATATTCTCAAGAAATTTACTTTTCTCAGGAAGGATTCTACTTCCTTCTTACTATGTAGAGTGTCAACTTTTAGGATTTCTTCGACCTTGCTGGCGTCTATCTTAAAACCCTCCTTCAAGATGATGTGCCCCAACAAATTCCCTTCTTGCATCCCAAAATGTGACTTTTTTGGATTCAATGATATGCCAAATTTCCTGCATTTATGGAAGACCCTCTTTAGATGCTCGAGGTGTTCTTTGTCAGAGTCAGAGTACACTGTGATGTCATCCACATATATCATGATAAAATTATCCTTTTCATCAACAAATTCTATGTCCATCACCCTCTGGAAGGTGGCTCCGACGTTCATTAGGCCGAAAGGCATCTTAGCATACATGAACGTCCCCCATGGTGTCATAAAAGCTGTCTTTTCCCTGTCATCTGGGTGGACCATGATCTGATTATAACCTGAAAAACCATCCATCATGGACATCTTCTGGGACCCCAATACTTTTTGTAGAATATAGTCCATTTTAGGGAGCGAGTAGTGATCCTTGAGGGACACTTTGTTTAAGTGTTGAAAATCCACACACAATCTTATTTCACTACTCTTTTTTCTTATAGGCACCAAGTTGGCCACCCACTTTGAAAACATTAAAGAAATGATAATTTTATCTTTGAAGAGTTTATTTACCTCTTTTTCAATTAGTGGTAGCAACAGGGGATTTATTCGTCTAAGATTTTGTTTGAAAGGCCTATGGTATTCTTTGAGAGGAATGACGTGCTGAACCACTTTGGTGTCGTAAACTTTTAAGTCATCATAACTCCATGTGAAAACGTCGGGAAACCCATTCATGAGCTTGATGTAATCTTGTTTGACCTCTGGACTAAGAATTTTTGACAATTTGATTATTTTTGGGTTTTCCTGCATCTCGATGTTGCAATCTTCGACATCCTCATCGTTTGCAGTGATCTTGGGATTTCTAGCCACATCGTTTTCGTCAAACAACTTTTCCAACGGAACTATCCCCTTTGGGATGATGTTATTTTTCAGTTGTATTATGTCCCTTCCCACTATCTGGTTCTAGAAAGGGTCATCATTACTGCACGCATCTGTGCTCCCATATTCTTTGCAACAACACTCGTCATCAATGTTTATGTTAGTGAACTCGTCGCTTATTTGGAGAAATCTCTCCACGTGTTTGTCGTCCTCAAACACCTGTCAATATTTGATATTATTAGGCACTGTCGACCTGTGTTTGAATTCGATCTCATATTTTCTATTGGGAAAGATGGTAAATTTAAATACCGAGGCTGAGATGGCCAATGCATCAATGACCTGGTTCTTCCCCCTCAGGATAGCCGATAGATTATACTCTGAGAATTCTTCGAGGAGGTCTAGCATCAAGTTCCTGTATGCTCTTAGACTGGGGTGTTTGGATTGATATATTCCTTTCACTTGGTTTATAACCAGCTTGGAGTCCCCATGCACTGCTATCCTCTTTGTGCCCAATTCTTTCAAAACATTCAGGCCCAATATCAGTGCCTCATACTTAGCCATGTTATTTGTACAGTCAAAGGCGAGCTTGTATGAGTAGAGTTTTGTGCCCACCTTGGGAGGGATTATCCATACACCAGCCCCAACCCCTTATTTGTTGACAACACTGTCGAAACTCATGTTCCATATCTCATTTTACACACGTTTCTTTGGGTCGGCGCACTCTGCTGCTCATCGTGCGAATTTATCATTAGCGGTCATGATGTCTTTCACTTCTTCCTCTTCAAATCGTAGGTCATTGTAGAATATGGAGGATCCGACCTCAGTGTTGATGAAGTAGATAAGATGGCTATTTGGTTGTGTTTTATTGCTCACCATGTATGTTAGTATTACCTCTCTATATAACCGTCTCTCCTGGCTAAAGAAAGAACTGGTAGCATATGACATGTCCATTTGCAAAGTTCCCTTTAATTTTGTAGCCCACGACCTGGATAATATCATGCCAAACTTAGGGGGTATGTCTACCACGACCACGTCCATAACCATGTTCTTTGAAGGAATTTGGGATAGTGACATGACCAAGTCTTTGATGAGACCCAAGAACTTGAATTTCCTCGAATCAAAAGAAAAAAGGTCCTTATAGGGATCGATGATGTCCAAACCCAACTCATCCATGATCACCTTTGGCATGAGGTTGTGCGATGTGCCTGAGTCTAGCATGGTGTTATGCAGGGTCATGTCATGGACCTTGAGACTGACGTAGAACGGGGGAACGTTCTCACTATCTCTTGTTTCCTCTATGTGCGGACCAAACAAAATGGCAGGGTGATCATCTTGAATGTTGAGAGTGTCGGGAGTTTCTCCCATTTTTATATTTTTAATAATCTACTCCTGATATTCACCCTTTCTGATAAGTTCATTAAAAGGGACAGATATTTTGATCTTGTCCATTTCGTGTTCAAAGTTAAAAGGGGAAGAGACCTTTTCTACCTCTTTGTCGTGCATTTCCCAGCTTGTCTCTAATGCTTTCTTCGGGGCCTCCTCCTTTGACTTTGCCTTTTCAGCCACATCCTTGGTTGGGTTGTCTGGCTTTGGGAGGCTTGTGGAAGGAGCATTCGCCAGAGGTTTCCTTATGTGATTTGTCTACTCAGTTTCGGTAAGCGCCTTCTTGCTCCTGAGGTTGTATTGTTTCTGAAATTGCGTGATGGCGTTGTGATAACCCTTCTTGAATTATTTTGTTTCCCAGGAGAGTTTGTCGTTTGTTTCGAGCATAATATCATCATTTTCTCTCATGTTCTCCCTTATTAAAAAGCATGCACGTGCTTTTTTCATCGCGGCAATGCATTTGGTCTTGGGACATCTGATCAAAATCCTCATCTACGTAATTATTTTGGAACAGAGGCCTTGTTTTCTAGGAGTTCTGGTCTCTCTGCTCCCTGTATCTAATTTGAGGGACCTGACCCCTTCTAAGGTTCTAATTTATGGGCTGGGGGTCATGCTCTTCTCGGGAAACAATTCTATTTCCTATGGACATTCTTTCCATCAGTTTCTCCATCATCTTCATCATTAAGTTGAATTTTTCATCCAAGGACCGAGATGTCGATAGTTGTATGTTCCCTTGGGGTTTCTTATCACCTCTTTTGAATATCTGTTTGATATTCGCTGACACCATCATATTTACCTCAACTTCGATTGCGTCACTCATCATGGCATCTATATTTTCTGGTCTTCTTTCTCTCAACAGTAGGGAAAAATCATTGTCAAAGGAATTAGCGTATCGCAGTTGCATAGCCCCAAGAGGTGGTTGGACTTCTGTGGGAATTGAGTTATACACCCTCATGAAATGAGCTGAGAATTCTTGCATCGTATCTTCTGGCACCCTCTTCATGTTATTGTACTGTGCCAACAATTGAAAGGGGTTCTTCTTGTCTCCCCATCTAGTAATAAAAGACATTTCAAATGTGGTGAAGTCTTGAATGCTTGCTGCTGGGAGAGATTTCAACCACTTCCTCACCTCCCTCAAAAGACTCTATTCGAACAATCTCATTTTCGCGTCGATATAGTCCACCTCCTCTAGGTCGACAAAATCATTGAACCAATCCAGATGCTTTTGGGATGAAACACTCCCTTCAACATCGTAGAGCTTGATCCTCTGGCTGTAATTCTAGGGAAAATCATGTAGTTGGTTTGGTAGAACGAGGGGGACGAATCTAGCGACCATGGCTCTAGGCAAGTTAGGGATTTGGGGAATGTTCTTAGGTATCATATCTTGAAACCTCTTCTAGTCAAAGACTATATCATCCAAAATGGTCTCCAACTTAGACCTTAACAAGGTTTGCTCAAACATGGCATCAAAATCAAGGTTGTCGATGCTATGCATGCCATCTTTGGGTAAGGATAGGCTCCCGTCCAGGTAATAGAATGGGTCCGATGCTTTCTCCCTAGTCCTGTGTAGAATTTTATCGCAATTGCACATAGGCTCTACAGGGTTTGGGTCAAGATTTTCTCTGGTATAGACCATCTTCAGAGCCAGGGTTCTTGAATCACACTACTTTGTGCTACTAGTATTTTTGACTGGAGTCACCAAGGTTAAGGTTTTCCGCCAATATAGATGTTTGTCCCTCTGTTACCCTCAGGGGTCAAAACTATAAGTCGTTTTCCCAGGGAAGATTTATTCAATTCCATCCTCGGCAACGGCACCAGAATGTTAGCTCTCCATAAACTTCGTTCAACTAAGAAATGAATGACAGAGGCAACCTACAAACCAACTTTGAGACCCGAAACTAGCCTTTCAGACCTCGAGAGGGCTCTCTCGGGAGACATTGTCTCGGTACAAGATATGGCTTTAAGCTATTGGCCAGATTTAACACCTTTGAATAATAAGTTCTAGTTCTATTAGTGAAAGAGAGTAAGACCTTGGGCTATGGAGTCGATTTAAGACAAAGATGGAAACAAATGACTTGATGGCTAAACTTGAGAGGATAAAGGCTAAGTAAGCAACAATTTTTAGTTTAAAATCGTTGTGTGGTGAGGGGAAAAACACATGAAGAAACTCGGAGCATCACTGAGGATGAATTCATAGATGACTTAGAGGAAAGACAATTTTTCTGGATGGCGCAAATCCCAGGGCACTGCGCAACGAATACTAGGTTCAAAATTACATTCTGATTTAGAAATAAATAGATATGAATAAGGAATACATGAAGTACGTACGCAAAGAAAGGAAACAATACATCCAACCTCTACAATTAGAATCTTTTCATCAAATCTTCAGAACTTTTGCATTAAATTTCAATCGAGATCAAAATACATTCAATAGTTATTGTCTACACTAGTTTTCCAACCAACTCGGATTACATTGAAAGGATAAAATATATAGGCAAGGGTGCCACTTGGGCTACCCTTTTCTCTAACTACTATCCCTAAAATTTAGGAAAACTGGTTGTTTTTTGTTAGAATGACTTTTCATATGACGCCTTCCCAGAAATAGAAACCAACTGTATTTGATCACATCATAAATGTTTGTCTTTGCCACGGGGGTTTAGTTATCAGCAAGATCTCACCATGGAAAGAGTGACGTGTCGATGTATTCCTCTAATAGGGTATCTGAACGGTCAAGTGCTCTATTAGACTCTAGCCACTGTCCACTGTAAAGACCTTGATTTATACCATGTGCTTGTTTGTTGGGATGCATGCGTGGCGAGTTACTATTGATTTTCGCAGTTGTTACCAAAAATAAAAAAATGTCCAAGGGTGATGCTTCTTCAAAACTATCAAGATCCGTGCCACGTTTGAGAATACAAGATTGAACTCAATTAATCATGTTTCTTCTGCATGCTGGCAAGAGATGCGCGGGCTTTCTCCCCGACCGCTTCACATTCTCTGAAGTGCTTCACATTCATTTCTTTTAAAATCCTCTGTGTTTCTTGACACTATACGATTGTATCTTGTGCATCTCTGAGCTGTCTCTTGAGCCACATCATGTTTCCCTCATGGTCTTGTGATGGTGACACGTCAAGGGTCTTCACTGCTAATTGTCATCTTAGTTCCCCATTTTCCTGGTAAAGATCAACGATAGTGAGTTGTGTTTGCTTCAACTGCTGAGACGGTTCTTGAACATCTGTGTATTCGACATCTTTCCTCCTCATTCTTCTCCAGCTTTCTCTACTTTTATCTTTGACTAGTTCCAGCCGAATAACATACATATGTAGTTCTTTAGTAGGAGACCCTGCGTGCAGTTCGCTCGGGACTCAAGTTTCCCTAACTTCCTTGTTCTTGTTTGGCCTGCCCCTCCTCCGGGGTATTTGTTGTTGGAAGTAAAGGGCTTCTAGTGTCTTTCCTTCCCGCGCAACCTCTTCCCCTCCAGCCTCCACGCGGTGTGATATTACCCTTTTCGCAGATAGAGGGAAATCTCCTTTTGGATCCTTGGGGATGTTCGTTGTGAAAAAGAATGAATCTAAGTTTCTCCCCAACCGTATTAATTCCTCAACTACTAGCAAGTTAATCAACGAGACATGAGAGAGTTTCCTTTTTGATTGATCCACTTCAGCCTGTGCATTGTTTTCCATCTCTTGGAGGTTCTGGTGTAAGAAAAATGGTAGATTTAATGGTATCCTTCCTGTGAAGTGAATCAACAATCTAATGTGATGAAAATGTATCCTATCAAACCTCCCTTCATAGGTGAAATATTTGCTAATTAATTTGAGTAGTTTCCAAAAAGGTTCCTTCAAATATCTACTTGGAACACTTGTCTCGACTTTCCCACCTAAACAATATTGCTTGATGAAGACTTCATAGCACCGCGCATCTAAGGGCATGCCCTTAAACCACCTTTCGTAGCGCAGAGGGATCTCTGTTGTGGTTGATATATTTTCCTTGGTTACCTGAAAAGTGACACCCGATATCACCATGCAGAATCCATTGAAACTAAGTGCAAACTGCTCGGCTAGTCTCATATTGAATCCTTGAATTTTCCTGTAAAATTCCATGCACCCGAATTGTTCGAAGGACACTCTGACCTCTAGATCTTCGTTGATCAATGTCAAGTTCGAGGGCTCAGACCCAATGCTTCTACTTCTTCGCGCACCCCTCCTTATGTTTTGGGAGGTTGCCATGGCACAACTCATATTTGTCCTGCACGCGGTGGATTTGGCACAGGCCCAAGACAATAATCTTGATCAACCCGGTCTTGCGAGAAGACTACAAACAATGCATAATCTTGACTGGTGAATAAAATTCATGCAGAACATCCATAATTTATAACCGAGTGGGTGAGATGTGGAATCGTACATCTCGTAAAGTAAAGAAACTCGTAAAGTACAGTTGTTAAGGGTTGTAGGGAATATGTGATACGAGTGCCATTATTTTTCATTCTTTCACTCCTCATAATGAGATGATGATGGTCATTAAACTTGCCGATGTGACTTCTATTTAACAACTTGCCTCAACCCTCAACATGTAAAATTTCCTTTTTGATAGGACCCAAATTTTTGGGAACATACTCGTACCATTTACACATGTTTTGACTCTGACATCCCTTCCTGACTCCAAGGGCCAACCGACCACTTGCTGACTTCGAATCCTTTGTTGTTGAGTACCTGACTTCGCATGCTTTGACACACAGGCCATGACCCGACTAAGACCGACTCTAACTAAACAAGAAAAATGACGACGCTAACATGTTCCATACTTAAAGGTAAACCTACTCTCAGTTGTGGAATTTGAAGATGAAGGATATGCAATCATATTCCAGAATGGTTGAGTACTTGTGTATTCAAGGGAATCTACTCCATACATAAGAATAGTGCTTGGTATTCGCAAGGAGAGGTTATACATGTTATTGGGAAGACCGATAGTTTGGTATAATGGGTACTTGGATTCAACATCATATTTTGCATCAGATTCAATGTCATATTTAGAATCAACATCAGAGGCATTGTCAGAGGTCAAAAGTTGTGAGACTCCTCCCAGTACAGTGGGGAGAAAAAGTCCATAAGTACACCATATTAAAATTTTTGTAAATATGTATATTTGTAAATATAATATGCATTTGTGTAAATATTGTGAAGTCTATTAGAAGGATTGTAAGCCAATCATTGTGAATTATAAGAGTGAGAAAGACTTTGTAAATTTCTTTAGTTCCACCTTGTATGAGTGAGAGGAATTTTATAAAGAGAGTTTATATATTTACACCTTATATGATGTAAAGAGTGAGAGGAACCTCATTAGAGAGATTCCTATATAGCCACCTTACACTTTGCTATAGAGTGAGAGGAATCTTGTTAGAGATATTTCTAGATAGCCACATATATGCATATTGTTTTACAGTGAGAGGAATCTTGTTATGAATATTTCTAAGCTTTAGACAACAATATGTACAAATGTATTGTCTTGTAATTAACTAAAGGGATGCATATGGATGAAATTGTCTAAGAAAACATTCTTGATTGTTAGGGACCTAGCCTCCCTAACCCCTCACGTAGGTACAACAATATATTTCCATGTAATAAATGTAGATATTAATAAGGCCTAGAAATAAGGAAGAATAAGTCAAATGTAGTAAGACCTAGTAGAAGCTTCCGCTTCTAGAAGGATATTCCTCTATGTGGTTCTTTTGGGTAGATAGACTTAGTGTAAATAGGAGTAGAGGGTATGAGAAGTTTTGTCTTGAGAATTATTGTAATAGAAAGTTGCTCTGCTGGAGGTTTCCCCCTCGAAGAGGCAAGCGAACATTGTTTCCTATCAATAAAGGTATTATTTTGGTGTTGTGGTTTCATCTAGTGTGTTGTTCCACTATTATTCTCTACAATATTTTTGTTTTCAGTTATTATAATAGATCTGGTACCTTACAAGTGGTATCAGATCACTTTCCTTGGCAGAAAATTGTGGGTTATTTTTTTTCCAGGGTAGAGATGTATTCCAACATCTTAAAGCTATAGAGATTCGTCATTTCATGCATAAATTTGCGGTTGAGAAAGCATACATGCAAGAAATACAAGTGGTACTTAAGAGCACATTGTGTTCCACCCTTGTAACCCTTTTTGGTACCCCTTCGAGTGGTAGTGCATCAGACAACACGTATATATGGATCGACCTTGATATCCTGAATCCCTCCATAGATAAACCAAATCAGCTTCCTGAATGCTATAAGGCCACTAAGAACAACACTCGGGAATATAATCTCTAGTACCTGGGTAGTCGAGAAGTACAACTAAGGGCACGGTCTGTGATGATATTCTCATCTATAGTAAAACTTGGACATCCCATCTCACCCATGTGGATCAAGTTCTCCATCTAATCTCTAAGCACCAAATTTTCCTCAAACAATCTAAATGTTCCTTTGGAGCCTCAGAAGTGGAGTACATGGGTCATATTGTTGGAAAGGATGGTGTATGGGTGGATCCTAAGAAAATTGAAGCTATGCAAGATTGGCCTCTCCCTAAAACTCTTAATAGTTTGCATGGTTTGATGGGTTTAATGGGATATTATCGAAAGTTTGTTCAGAACTATGGAAAAATTGTAGCTCCTCTCAATTCTCTTCTTAAAAATAATTCTTTCACTTGGACTCTAGTTGTTGATCACTCTTTCCAATCCTTGAAAGATGCTATGTGCTCTACCCCTATCCTAGCACTTCCAAACTTCACAAAGACTTTCGTATTGGAATGTGATGCTTTTGAGAAAGAAATTGGGGCCATACTCATGCAAGATGGTCAACCTTTGGCCTTCACTAGAAAACAAATTTGAGAGAGACATTTGGGACAATCCATTTATGAAAAGGAAATATTATGTATTCTACATGGTATGGATCTCTGACGTCCTTATTTATTGGGACAACGCTTCCAATTAAAACTGATCATGAGAGTCTCAAGTATTTTCTAGAACAACGGATTTCATCACCAAAGAAATAAAAATGGGTGACCAAGATTTTTGGGTATGATTATGAATCATTTACAATAAGGGAAAGGAAAATGTAGTTGTATATGCTCTTTCCCAGAAGTATGAAAAATATGGGTCCCTTTTATCCCTCTTCTTCGTTGTACCAGATTGGCTCCAAGCTGTTTGTCGGGAATGGCTATAAGACCCCAAAATTTCTAGCATGATCCACCAATTGCAACACAATTATCCATCTTCTCCAGGGTACTCTTGGCACAATGAAGAGCTTCTCTACAAAGGCCATTTGTATTTAAGAAAACAATCATAACTTAAATCCACGGTTCTTTCTGAACTTCATGCTTCCCCCACAACTAAGCATTCAGGGTTTACCAAAACCTATGAACAGACCAAACGTTAATTTTTTTGGGATGGTATGAAATAGGATATCCACACCTTTGTTGTTGAATGTGAGGTTTGTCAATGAAAAAAGGGAAAAAAAATTAAAGCTTCGGACACACTCCAACCGATTCTTATCCCCCCTATTATTTGGAGAGATATTTCTATGGATTTCATTGTTGGCTTACATAAATCGGGAAACAAGTTAGTCATCACGGCGGTCTTCGATCGTATTTCCAAATATGCTCATTTATGTTCTCTTCAACACCGATTCACAACATCCACAATGGCTCAAATATTCATGGATAATATCTTCAAGCTTCATGGCATGCCTCATTCGATTGTCTCTGACAGATATCCCACTTTCACCATCAATTTTTGGAAATAATTGTTCAAGCTACAAAGCACCCAATTGCATCTTAGCACAACATATAACCCCTAGATGGATGGTCAAATTGAAGTTGTCAACAAGTGTTTGGAAACATATTTGAGGTGTTTTTCATTTGAGAGGAAAAATCGGTGGGCTCAGTGGTTACCCCTAGTTGAATGGTGGTACAACACATCTTACCATAAAACTACTCACATGACTCCTTTTGAAGCAATATATGGCCAAAACACACCATTGGTTCTCTCATACATGCCATGGTTTTTGAAGGTTCAGGAGGTTGAAAAAAATCTTACAGTCTGAGAGACTATTCTTCATTCCCTCAAAGACAATTTGGTCATGGCTTAGAATCAAATGAAGCAACAAGAAGATCAAAGTTGTTCCGAATGTCAATTTGTTGAAGGGGACCAAGTGTTTCTTCGACTACAACCTTATAATCAGACTTCACTCAAAGCTGAGCACTATCATAAATTTGTTCCCAAATTTAATGGTCCTTATACCATGCTCAAGTGAGTGGGATCAATGGCCTACCAGTTAGCTCTACCTTGTCATTCTAATATCATCCATCTATTTTTCATGTCTCCTGCTTAAAGAAATTGATTGGAACTAAGTTCCAAACTCAAACCACTCTCCCTGAGTTGGATGAAGAAGGTTCCATATAGTTGCAACCACAAGCAGTCTTGGACGAATGAGAGCATCGCCTCCATTATCACACTATCAAAGAAGTGTTAGTATAGTGGAATGATACAAATCTAGAAGATGCCACTTGGGAGCCAGACACCATTCTACAACAATTTCCTCATTTCAAGCCTTGAGGACAAGGTTGTTCTTCAAGGGGGCTGGGGGGGGGCATGTTAGTTGTTAAGAACCAAACATCAATATAGCATATAAAAATCTCAGAAAAAGTACTCAACGCCTGTTGGATCATGTTGTCATTGATGCCAATGGTTTGATTGATTGATGTCATTGATTGATGTCAAGTGATTGATTGATGTCAAAGGATTGATTGATTGATGATTGATGTAATATAATATGTATTGTCCTTGATGAGAATGCATAGATGAAGATGGATCAATGAGTTGTCATTGATACATGATGAAGATGGATCGATGTGGTTCAATTGGTATATGATGCCTTGTTGGAAAAATGTATAGATGACTCATTATTGTCTTATCATGATTGATAAGGTGTACAAATGGATGAACTCCAAAGTGGTCCCCTTATGGTGAAAGCCCTCACGGGAAGAAGCTTTACGGATTGAGTTATCCTAGAAGAATGGTTGGAGGACCCATGCTTGTATG
>ML780648.1:194588-287972 GCA_009831015.1 Picea engelmannii | reverse complement strand
GCCACTTAAATGTTCAAGTACAAGATGATTCAAAATGAAAATGTCTCCTTGGTATATATAGGAGACTAGGAGGTATAATGGATTAAAGCCGACATAATTAAAATAACATTACTAATCTAAATTACCACTAATGGCCTAAAGCCGACATAAATAAAATAGCATTACTAATCTAATATGCCCCAATTAAGGGGTAATGAGCCAATATTACTGCTTAACATTAGTGACCTAACCTCCCTAACCCCTCATATAGGCAGAATAATATATTTCCATGTAATAAAGGTCGAATAAGTCAAATGTAAGAAGACCTAATAGAAGCTTCCGCTTCTAGAAGGATCTTCCTCTAGATGGTTATTTTGGGTAGATAGATTTAGTATAAATAGGAGTAGAGGGTATGAGAAGTTTTGTCTTGAGAATTATTGTAATAGAGCACTACTCTGCTAGAGGTTTCCCCCTAGAAAAGGTAAGTGAACATTGTTTCCTATCAATAAGGTATTATTTTGGTGTTGTGGTTTCATATATTGTGTTATTTTGTTGTTATTCTCTAGAATATTTTTGTTTTCAGATATTATAATAGATATGGTACTTTAAATTGATTCTAAAGAACTAGAGGTGAATGAACATAAGGTTGTAGGAAATTAGGAAATTGGAACATGTATATCAGAGTGGAAAGAGCATCAAAGTAATGAAATTTTTTTAGAGTTGGTAAAGGATAAATATTCCTCTTCGGAAAATGAGAGGAACATAAAGGTGCTTGCTATAATCAACTTCAAATACTATGTCATGTTCGTATGGGTGTATACCTTGAACATAAGCAATCAAGGAAGGTACAAATGATAACAATGCAAGCAAAATTGTTTTTCAAGGTAGGATAGATAATTGACAGAGTATTCATTCAGGGACTCTTACAGATACATCTACAATATAAGAGCAGAGAGTCAAAATGGGAAAGGCATAGATCAAAATTAGACTTGGTTTCATATTGGCCTAGATAGACTATCTTCCACAAAAGGAGATGAGAATGGATGTTGAAATACATGATATAGGTATTGCAGAGATTTAGTGAACAAGATTTTTGTTGTCAGGGAATCTATGAGCCATAACCAGAGCTACATATCATATTAGCTATAGTTCCATAGGCCAGAGATATAGCTATAATCCATAGAAGCAGACAAAAATATATTGATCTAGTACCTAAGATCGAAGACCCAAGATGAATACTTATTTCCAAAAGAATCAACAAGATGGAAGAGTGAAGAAGCTTCATGACTAAGTTACTAGATATGAACATTTCAATAAGATGTAAGAGTGAGTTAGAGTTATCATCACTAAGTTGTTGAGTATATATACTTTTGGAGGTCCAAAAGTTCCTCAGTGGGAAGGTGTGATCCAGGAGGATCTAAGGAACACTCACATAGGTCGAGGAGGATGTAGAACACTAACAAAGGTCCCAGGGCATCCATAAATGCTCAAAATTCAATTGTCTCAAATCGTCTTGAAAATTACATCAATATGTAGAACTCGTTGTCATATTTCCAACGGTGCAAAGGGAAAGTCAAAAATAGTTCATATGCAAAATTTATAAGTGATCAAAATTTAGGTCAAATAGGAAAAAGTCAAAGTTCAAAGAGAAAAAAGAGGTGACACGTGTCACCACTACAAGGGTGACACATCCATATAACAGGTCATATGGTACATGATTAGTTGGAAAGTGACGTGTTGAGGTTTGTTAGTAGCTGACTAAGAATTCATGCCTCCAAGTGGTCTAGTCTAGTCACCAAGTCCTAAAGTAAAGGTGAACCCCAACATAAACTCAACATAGAACCCAACAATAAATCCTAAATCTTGACAACATAGAACGATCGACATTGACCAAAATCAATGGTCTCCAACCCTTTTAGACTTGGAGGTGTGTGACGGATATTTGTTTAGACTAGCCTAATCGATACAAAATCCTCCACTAAACATTTTGAATGACTCTTCCCGAAGACCCCACTCCCCATGGGATCTGATAGCTACAATTGAGCCCAATAGATGGATAGGGTATCTGTGGTCTTCCCAAACCGCAAAATGGCTAACATATGCTCCCCATGTAAGATTGATCCAAATAAAAATATCTATTGCGATCTATGGTCTATATCCTCTCAGGAATCCCTAATCATCTGATTCTTATTAGAGTTTCCTGACTCCAATTGATTTGACATTCATGATTTAATAAATTTGATACCCCAGATCCTTTCGGTATAAAAAGGTGTGCAAAATTTAGTCGGTAGGGAACACTTGTTTAGGAATGAAATTACTCCAATTATTGCTCAGAATGTATCCTTCCGAATAAGCTATTTATGATGGATTCAACGATTGACATTCTCCCGATCCATTGGTCCAGATCTCAATGGATTTTCATCCCACATGATGGTTAATGGGTAGGACAAATTCTGACAAGTTTCAACAGACTGGGTCCATGGAAAAATATATGGTTCAAATATTTTTGGTACAGATCTATGACAGATTGACTATCCTCACCATTTTAGATTTCTCCCTATTGGAATGCCACCCACTTCACTTTTACGTATCTTTCCAAAGACTCGCACTCTAACCAACTTTCAGATTATGCAGTCACACTACTCTGATCAAACTTGAAGTTATTCGAGTTCCTATGGTTCTCTCATTATCCCATTCCTAATGAAGGGTCAATATACACTAGTGACATCCAATCTACGGTTCAAAGTTCTTCAGGTCAACACACACGGGTTGTATGGGTGGACTTCTAAGTCGAGAGTGTCCCTTAGAACATCTCAGGAAAATGATAATTTATAGGGACAACATCGTTCTCCGAGTTAATAAACTCTTCACCTCTTTTCAACTGCTAGTATGGGTTCTAGTTAGAGATTATAGGCCAACTTCCCACACACTTAACAAAAAAGGTAATTCCTACCAACAACATTACCCAAAACCATGATTTTATATCTTGTAAATTTTCTATTTCAAAGCACAAGGAAAACCATAGGGTCATAGGCCCCAATATTTGGGTTCCTCACACACACATCCACTGAACAATTTTCTCTATGGAGGAATTCTTACAGATAAATATAGCCCAAATTCAAATATTCATTTAGTACATTCATACATCTTTAATAATTGTGAATACAGGGGATATCAATCATTTCATTTAGCATAGATAACATTTTTTTATATACAAGTAATTGGTCGGGAAATCAACCGAGGGTGAATGCTTTTCCACCTGATCATAGGATTTTATACACTTAAACTTTTTAAAACAAGACACCCCCATTCCAGGCCATGATACCACTAGGGGAACACACTTGTTGCTCAAGAGTTTTGTTCTTCAACTTGAAGGCTACTCTTCTTCACTAATATGCACCAATAGATATCCCTTATACCAATTGAGTCTAGAGCCACCATGAACTTTTAGATGCCTTCTGATATGGATACAACTGCACAAGGGAGACCCTTCCAAATATCGATAGGATAGAATGGTTGACACTGACCGAAATCGATGGTCCCCATATCTTTTGGAGTCAAAGGTGTGCAACAGATAGTTATTTGAACTAACCTACTCACTACACAAGCCTCCACTAAAATTTTTGAATGTATTTTCCCGAAGACCCCACTCCCCATGGGATTTGATGGCTATAGTTGATCTCGTTAGGCAGACAAGGTCTCTGTGGTCTTCCTAAACTGCAAAAGGGCTAATAGATGCTCCCCAATTATGATGGATCAAATGAACAATATCTATTGTGATCTATGGTATAGATCCTCTCGATTTTTCCAAATCATATTATTCTTATCAGAGCCTCTTTACTACAATGGATATGATGTTCATGATTTAATAAATTCAACAGACTGAATTATTTTGGTCTAAAAAGGTGCATGAACTTTAGTCAATCGAGTGCACTTGTTTAGGAATGAAATTACTTCAATTAGATCCTTGAATGGATCCTCCTAAATAAAAAAAAATCGAGGCTTTCAATGACTAACAAACCCATGATCCATTGGTCCATATCTCAATGGATTTTCATCCTGCGGAATGGTTAATAGGTACGGAAAAATCCAATAGGTTTCAATGGAATGCATCCATAGAAAAATCTATGGTTCAAATATTTTAGGTCTATATCTATGGAATATTGATTGTCCTCACCCTTTCAGGATAACACCGTCAGATTTCTCCCTATTGGAATGCCACCCACTCTACTCTTATAGATATTTTCGAAGACCCACACTCTAACTGGATTTCGGATTCTCTACTCGGACTACTCCAATCAGAGTTGAAGTTATGCCAGTTCATATGGCTCTCCCGATATCCAATTCCTAATGAACATTCAAGATCCACTCGTGAATTCCAATCTACGATCTGGAGTTCTTCATATCAACACACAAGGGTTGCATGGGTGGAATTCTAAGCCAAGCGTGGCCCCTTCCATGATTAAGGAAAAATGGATAATTTAGAGGGAAAACATTGTTCTCAGGGTGAATAAACTCTTCACCTCTCTTCAACTTCTAGTAGGGGTTCTAGTTAAGGATTATAGGCCAACTGCCTGCGCACTTAACAAAAAAGGTAATTCCTACCAACAAATTTTCCATTTCAAAGGACAAGGAAAACCACAAGGTCATAGGCCCCAATATTCGAGTTCCTCAGACACGCATCCACTGGACACTTTTCTCTATCGAGGCATGCTTACAAATAAATATAACCCAAATTAAGACATTCATTTATTTTACTACATTTAATTCAGACATTTATTTTACTACATTTAGACATCTTTAACAATGATGAATACATGGGATATCACTAATTACATTTAGCATAGAAAACATTTATATGTTCAGAAGTAACTGGTCGGGAAATTGAATGAGGGTGAATTCTTTTCCACCCAACAATATGATTTTCTACACTTAAACATTTTACAATAGGCCACCCCTATGCTATACCATGATACGACCAAGGGAACACATAGTTTGCTCAAGAGTTCTGGGTTTCAATTTGAAGGCTACTCTCCTTCACTAATAGGAAGCAACATAGATCCCTTATATCCATTGATTCCAATGCCACCATGAACTTTCATATGCCTTCCCAATTGGATACAACTGCACAAGGGAGACCCTTCACCACCTTTGTAGTCCTTCAACATCCTTCCCTTTAAGTGCTAGTTCCTAGCCCAAAAAGCATCAATTCGCGACCCTCTTTGCTCGAGTTCAGGTCCATTTATTCTCGACTCCCATTCTACCACAATATCCTTTGGTAAGATTCCTATTTTCCTTGAAAAATATTTATTCTTTCTTGTGCCCCCGTGAACTCACTCCTGCACTTCTCCTTGCCTCTATATTCATTTCAGGGACATTCCCCCCCTCCTAGGGTACCTTCACTTGCTTCTGTTAGAAGATTTTAGGAGTTAGACTCCCAAATTGAAGGGAAACTTCTTGCAGTACTTTTGGATGACTGATTCAACTAATCGAATTGTTCTCCTTGTATTTTCTTGAAGGCAGACTTAACTACTCAACCTTTAGGTATTTTATCATTAATTGGTTTCTTCTAGAAAAAGGAAGGTAAAATAATTCAACCAGATTTAGGCACTAACACTTTATTAGGTGAAGGTTAATCCTTTGGGTAAACAAGGTTATTCCCAATTCCCCCTCACCGGTTCCCACTTGTGGTATCATGGCTAGTACCTACATTCCACACCTCATTGAAATTCTTGGATTTCTTTTATTAAATAAAAAACACATTTGATTTATATGTATAGTATCAAATATCTAGGTTGTATCTCATGGCATCATTAAATCATAATTATTACAAACCGGGGGGAAATAGGGTGTTACATTCCCCCCCTTAAAGTAACAACCATTCTCAGTGTTTTCACCAACCGAAACCAATTTTATACATCAAACAAAAATAGGTATGTCTTTTGCATGACATCCTCTAATTCCCATGTGGCCTTATCTGCTCCAAAGTGATTCTGTTGCACCTTGACCTGCATGATAGCTCAGTTCCAGAGTAGTGTCTCCTTCCCGTCGAGTATGCATTGAGGTTCATGATGGAACTCTCCTTCTAGTTACACTTATATCACAGTCCAATCAATAACATGATTAGAATCATGAATATATTTCTTAATAAAGATACAGGTAACACATCATGTGCCTTGATAGTAGGAGGTAATGCAATCTTTTATGCAACTAACTCCACTCTTTCGAAATTTTTTAATGGTCCACAATAGTGAGGTGACAAGTTGGCACAAGCCTCCATTCTAAGAGAAATTATTTCGGTTTTCACCTGGAGATATACATGATCTCCTAGTTTAAATTCCTTATGGGTTCTCTTCTTGTCAACATAGCTTCTCTGACTGTCTTGAGCTACCTTCAAATTTTTCTTAATCAAAACTATTTCCTGCTCCATATCTTTCAAAATATCTAGTCCCATTTTAATCCTATCCACTATATTACTCCAACTGATTGGAACTACATTTTCCGTCATATAAATCCTCAAAGGGGATTATATTTAATGACTCCTAATAGACATTATTATAGTTGATCTCTACTAGGGGTAGATAATCTTCCCATTTATGGGGCTGGTGCATAACATACATTCTTAATACATCTTATAGCACCATTTTCACTCTCTCTATTTGTCCATTTATTTGGGGATCATAAGTAATGATGAAAGCTAACTGCGTCCCAAAACCTACAAACAAACCCTTCCAAAGTTTGACGTGAATTTGGTATCACGATATTATATGATCATTTTGGGCATGCCATGCAATATACAAATTTCCTTTATAAATATATATGCAACGTCTATGGATTTATAAGTGGATTTTATGGGGATGAAGTGAGTTTTCTTACTCAACTCGTCCGCGCCATCATGATTCCATCATATTGCTTGATAATATTCGATAGTCCTTTAATGAAGTCCATGGACACGACTTCCCATTTCCATTATAGAATTTGCACCAGCTAAAGAAAACTTGCTGGATGTCGATGTTCAAATTTGACTTGTTGGCACTCCAAGCACTTGGCGACATAATCCATGATATCTTTCTCCATTTTGGGCTAGTAATAAAATTTTCTTATTGTTGTTACCATTTTACGATAACTTGGATGACCCACATAAGGCCTCTTATGGAACTCGTTCATTATTAACTTACTTAATTCAGATAAATTGGGAATGTACAACCTATTGTTGTACATGAACAACCCATATTCAATGAGATGATATCCGTTACAACTCATCCCTCTTGGCTCCTTCCCTAAACTGTCCTGTATTATATTTCAATTCTCTTCATGTTGCTGGGAAATTTTGATCCTCTATTTTATATTATATTCACACACACTTGTTGTTGCCAAGTGTACCATTTGCACACTTTATATTAGTGCATACACCACTCGGTTTTCTTTCCCTTTAATATGCTTTATTTCAAAATCAAACTCACCGATGAGATCCATCCATCTATCTTTTCTAGTATTTAAACGTGGTAGGTCAAATAAATATTTCGGCCCACAATGATTTGTCATTAAGACAAATCTTCTCCCAAGCATGTAATGTCTCCACATTTTCAAAGCCTGTACAATAGATGCAAGCTCTAAGTCATGCGTAGAATAACATTGCTCATGATTATTTAATTTTCTTGACTCATATTTGATTACATGTCTTGTATGAGAATTCCATTGAGTCCTTCTTTCCAAGCATCTGTACAAACCAATAAATATTTGTTAGGATCTACAATCTTCAACATAGGGGAATTATTCAAGAGATACTTCAACCACCTAAAGCTGGTCTCACATTCTTTTGTGCACACAAATTTTGCTCCTTTCCTTTGTAGTGAAGTGATTGGATGATCAATTTTTGAAAATTCCTTGATAAACCTTCGGTAATAACCATCCAATCCCATAAGAGATATTACCTTCGATGCATTTCTAGGGGATGGCTAATCAATAATTTCCTTGATATTTTCTAGGTCTACTACCAGTCCATCTTCTGAGATTACATGACCCAAATATTGGATATGCCTCTCGAAGAAATCACACTTTCTATATTTAGAATACAGTTGGTGTTCTCTCAACACTTCTAGTACCCATCTGAGATGTTCCTAATGCTCTTCCTTGGTCTTGGAATAAGTCAAAATGTCATCAATAAAACTAGAACAAAAGTTTCCAAATATTTGCTAAGAACATTGCTCATTAAACACATAAACATGGAAGGTGCATTGGTAGACCAAATTGCACCACCAAAAACTCAAAGTGTCCATATATTGTTCTAAAAGTTGTTTTATGGATATCCTCATCCTTAATTCTAACTTGATGATATCTCAACCTCAATTCTCTGTTAGAAAATACTATAGATACTCTCACTTGGTCAAAGAGATCATTGATTATGGGCAATGGATACTTATTCTTAATGGTCATTTTATTCAATTGCATATAATCAATGCATAGTTTGAGGGTACGATCTTTCCTCTTAACAAACAATGTTGATGCTTCCCATGTGGACACATTGAGCCTGATGTACCAATTATATAAAATATATTTTAATTGTATTTTTAGCTCCACCAACTCAGGTGTGCTCATCCTATAGGGAACCTTGGAAGTAGGGACTGCTCCTGACATAAGATCTATGGAAAAATCAATGTCCCTTTTAGGGGGCATTCTAGTATCTCCTTCGGAAACACATCGTTGAACTCACATAAAAATGGGTGATCTTCCTTTTTCAACTCGTTATTTTTTGTTGAATTTAGCACCTGTAAAACATATAAAGGGAATCCCTTTCTCCTATATTTCTTGAGTTGTAAGGATGATATTTGAGAATGTAAGTTTCCATAGTTAGTCATAATTTTAGAAAATATTCTGGATAAAAATTGTGTGTGTGGTTTTTAAACATCCAACGTTTCGCATGGACACTCAACCCATCTCTCTTCGTAATCATTATCCCTTCCTTCAACGGTCATTGGCCTATCATACTCTTTAAATTTTTCCTCGACACTCTTTTCAAACATATTAGCTTCTTTGTCCCTAATGATGGGTGGAGTGTCCACTTGAAACATTAGATGTTTCAAACCACAAGGTGATATTTGTCTCACTGATATGGATTTTTTTAATACCTTGCAATACTCTCTTGGTTCCTTCATCATCTTCACATTCTAGATTTTTTTTTAAACAATCCAATTTCACCTTATGGACTACCAACCAATCCATTCCAATTAGCACATCATTTTATCCCAAGGGTAGGATATTCAAGGATACTTTCATATGAAGTCCATTCATTTCAAATGGACATGTTGCAACTTCTTCAATTACCTGTCTCTTGGTTCCTATAGCTAGTTAGACTAACCATGACTTTGCATGCTTCTTTTTCTATAAGTCACATGCCTCAACAATTTGTGTTGCAATATAACTTAAGTTAGAATCAGGGTCAATTAAAATTGAAATAGGTCATTTGGAAATTATACCTTCCATATCCACAACTAAAGCTTGGCGGTTTTCTTGTTTAGTTTCAACAAAAACATAAATTTGTGGCATGTCCTTGGCTACATCATTGAAAATGGTATCCTCCTCAACATTATAGGTTCTTCTATTATCGTTCTGCCTGTCGGGGAAATCCCTCAACATATTTTCTTCTCCACAATCCCAAACCTTTAATGGTCATTTCTTTTGTTCTCCTGCTTTCTCCTTTTTGGGTTCTTCTAGCTTATTCCCACTTTGATACAAATAATTTTTCTAGTGCACACTTCTAGTAGGGTGACTAGATCAAAAACTCTTTCTATGAATCTTGAATCAGGAGGATCTAAATCCCTTTTTATTAAAGTCAATCCGATCCTTTATATTCCAATCCTTATGAGGCTCCTACCTATGCTTTAATTGTTCATAGTAGTACTTGGAATTTCAGATGGTGTCATCAAGGGTCTTGGGATCATCAACTTCAATATGATCATGGAAGGATTGTGGCAGTCCATTGAGAAAACAATGGATCCTTCCTTTCTCATCCTTAAGGTAAGGGACATACCTCAACAGTTCCAAGAATCTCCTTACATACCCATCCATGGTAAGTTTCCCTAGCTTATGATCATGTAATTCCTTAACCTTGTGTTGATGGAGCATAATTTCTCTTTAACAGTAAGGGGTAATCCCCAGTACATGGTCCCAATTAGACTATGCACCATTTGGTTTAGGAGACACATATGGATTCTAGCATGGCTTCCATTACTAGTTTTAAGGGGTAATTGGATGGTTTATGAATGCAATAGGAATGAAAATGAAATACAACTAAATGAAAAAATAAATCTAATCTAACCTATCCTAGCTAGGAGCATCTATGATAACCAAGTGATAAACTTTAAATGAATCTAATCCCTGCAAATAAAATATTCCAAACAACTATTAAGAAGCAACAAGGTTATCCAACACATGCATGCAGGTGCATAATCAGATTAGTCTAAGTCATGTAATTACATACATAAACAACTCGCCATATCAAGGCAAAATATAAGAAAGAATAAGAAAATCTATAATAATATTTCTAGTTGTATAAGAGTAGTCTATAAGAAAAAAAACATCTTACAACACATGTAAATAGTACACAATTAGCTGAAAATAGTTCACAACAACCACCATCTACAAGAGTTATTATCTCCAACAAAATTTGGCCCTAAGGGATTCTCCGTATTAATTCACAAAATAGTTTGTCAATAGACAATGCATGAAGAGCCCTTACAAAATGGGCTTCTTCCTTTCTTTATAAAATTTTTAGTAACTGGTGAAAGTGTCTTCTTGAATTCAACAAGAAGAAATTAAAAAAAAAAAAACCTTCACCTTCCCTTTCTGAATTGTTGCTGACAAGTGTTGAAATAAGGATGAAGTTGATGGCATTTGGAAAAAGGAAAAATAGGAAACATTTGTGAGAAAATTCAGAATTGTCACTTTTCTTATTCATGCGTTCTCATCCTTAATGTATGATGCCCAAACTTCATACTAGTTGTTTAATGATATTATCATGCAATCCAAAATTTCCTCGAGGGAAGCTTCATGGGAGGTTGAATTATCAGTGAGGGTTTTCATGTCCCTCACCAGGGTGTCTATGAATGCTTGTATCATTGTTTGAACTTTTGTGAGTTGGACGAGGTGTTCCTCTATCAACTTGATTGTTACCTTTGTAGCTTCTTCATATCTCTCTTGTCTCTGATTTATGTATTGCTATATTTTTTCGAAGATCTTATCCATTACAATGGTTTTCCTAAACTCCTTGATGGGAGGAAGGTGACCCTTATGTGCTAAAACTTGTGCGGATTTGTTGATTTGCGCACATATTGCAAGTGATCTTGTCATTTCCTTTTCATATCTCTTCTCCACTTGTTTACATTGATCAAGGGAAGCATAATCGATTCTTCTTTCTACTTTTGAGGGTATAGGAATATTGACTCGAGCATCCAGATTTTTGGTGATCCATATTTTCATGTCATTGAATCCTTTTGAGATGGTAGAAAAATAGACATTCTTGGTATGTATGCGGCTATGTTGGTCCATTATGTCGGTTGCTAGCTTGTAGAAGGTATGCAAATGGGAATACATATCTTAACAACCTCCTCAAGCCTTATCCCGACCTTTTCAACACATGCTCTGAACTCTCTTAAACTTCCCTCGTCTTTCTTCACATTCCTGATTTCTTCTTCCAGTTCTCTGATCCTGACATCCTTTTCCTTGTTCTAGTGGAAAAAATTCTTAAGGTTCCACTCTGTTGTTGTGCTGAAGGTAGTTCCAATGGAGGATATGGAAAGTGGGGCTTGAGTCACATCCTTTGCCACTGTAGTCTTTGTGAGGACCGATAATGGATTCCCCCAGTGGCTAGAACCTTCCTAATATGTTTTTACACGATTCTACTAGTGGTTTTGTCAAATTTGAACTTCTTCAAGTTCACCACTTTGTTGGGCTTGTAAGGTGTACGAATCCCTAACTCCATTCCACTGAATTGAAGATGATTGTTGGGAACTTATGTTGATGTTTTAGGGATGTAAGTGTCCATAGGAAAGGAATTTTTGTTTAGAGCCTATTAATCCTTTTTTGTTGATCTTCTTCGGATGCCTTAGTTTCAGCTTCATATTCTTCCCTTTGCACTACTATTTCTACTTTTGCAGCTGCGTTTTTAGTTGTTGCTTCTTCTTTCACAATTGCTTCCTTTGCTTCTGCTTCTGTCATCACTGCATCTGCTTCTGCTTTGGCCTTGGCATATTTGGTATTTCTTTTCTTTTCTTTTTGATGACATACTCTTTATTTTTCAAAACCTTTTAATTATTTATTCTCTTCTTTTCCACCACTATTTCTTCTTTTTTTGCTGATCTAGAATGTGTATATGTTGTTGTGGCAGCTGCTTTTTCCCCTGCCTCTTCTTCGTCTCTTTTACGGGATTCTTTGCAAGATTTCTCCTCATATGATATTATGCCCAAAGGTTTTCCCTACCTCATAATGACGACTTCATCATATGTCCGAGTACCACAACAAACTTCTTCCTCCTCCCAGGTGGCTGAAGTGTATTCCCACGTGTGTTTTTACATTGCTACAATGTTCCTTTATGAATATCTTTGGATTGTGTCTCTGGAATGTTTCTTCTCAGAAATGGAAAGACAACAACATATCTACTTCAATTTGGGATTTATTGATGCTCCTAAATGAGTATGATTAGACCCATAGTAGGAATGAGGTCTAGATGGTATTCTTATCAAAATATAGTGCTACCCCAAACCCATAGATCACAATTTGATATACGATCTCTTGAAGCACTAATCTATAAAGAACATATATTGGGAGAAAATGGGGAGCTTTGGTAGCTCCAGACACTCTTATATAAGCTTTGTGCTCCATAAGGTACCACTATCCAATATTCCATATTATTTCCAATGGTTTATCAGTATACATGGAGCTAGTGAGCCAAAGATAAGCTCGTAGAGAGGTGCTAAGAAGTGATCACAAATCCTGTTATACTAAGTTCTGTATTTTTTCTCCCAGGGCACTTTGCACTAGATATGCACTGATAGGTCAGTTGGTTTCCAAGCCCAACCCATATTGGGATATTGAAGGTGCACACATGATATCTAATAGATAAGAAGACATGTGAAATCTTTGGAATTGACCGGGAAATAGAGCTAAATTGAATTTCGATGCATCAGGGGAAATAGAGATAAATTGAATTTCGATGCATCTTTCTCCCCATATAGCCTACATAGCATCGCCACAATGTATTGATATGGAATTCTTAGAGAAGTGGTTATATATTCACCAGATGATCTGAGCTTGAATGTTTTATCTGGATTGTACTAGATTTTGAATAGATCCTTTGCTTTTTGTGGGAACTTCTTGATGAGTTCATCATCTAGTGACCAAATTCCCTTTTCCAAATGGTAATACTTGGCTATGTCAACTACTTGGAAATATGCTATGGGTTGTCCCTAAACATTTAGTATGTACTGGTTTTCAAGGTCTACATACTTGAGGATCCATGAGACCACATCTGCACAAGGGAAAATTGTTTCACGATCCACCACCCTTTGCAATCTTGATATCTGGATGTTTTTGAATATTTTGAGCTCATCCCGATCTTCAACTTCTACGCGGAAGTTTTGTTTCTTAAACATCTGGAAAATCTCACCCCAATTGAGTGAAGTTTCCCCTTTCTCTAAGAGTCCTTTAGTATCATCATAGATGTTTCATGGGGCATCAAGTTCTTCTTCTTGTTGGATTCTACTTCCATAATCTTTTCATGGGTACTTTGCTAGATAATTTATTGCAACAGGACATATCTGAATCTACAAAAAACACAATCATTATTTGTGCATCAAACCAACGATAAAGAGAATATGACAGTAAACATAAATCATTAGTTTTGATAATCATGTGAATCATTGGGATCTTGAGTAGTAACATGGGTTCAAATATGAATCCTATATTGTGAACCTGTGTTGGTAAATGAGAAATTAATCGAGTCAATGTCAAGAGGGAATTCATCATTTTAAGAACATGGGATGATTTGATACATGGTGAAAGTTCAAGTGAAATCTGGTTTAGTTTGGGTGAACTGATGTAGTTGATGACAATTGCATCAATAAAGAAAGGAGAGTTGACGTAGTTGATGACAACTATGCCGATATGGTAGGATAGTGTACGAGCGAAGTTGGTGGAAAATACATCGATACATTAGAATGGTCCCAATGTAGTTGTATTAAACTATGTTAAAACTATAGAATTGTGTCAATGAAGTTATGGGAAACTACAATAAACAGTTAGAGATGGGAACCGATAAAGTTGTGAAGAACTGCAACGAAATGTAGAAGAATCAATCATAGGTGATGTTAAAAACTATTCCAGAGAGAAAGTATAATGACTGGAGGCCATCATAACAAAGTCATCAACATATCAACAAACTTGTTGTAAATTTCATTGATAAAAGAAAACACCTACTGGGGGGGAGACATGAAGCCTGTTGGTGAGTATCAGTGATGTTTCGAGGAACTATGTTGACATGATTGATGACAATATTGGCAAATTCACCAAAAAGAACCATGATAGTATCGAAGAAGTTATTAACGACTCCACTAGTGGAGCTAAAGTATTGTCAGAGAAGTTCCCAAGTTCTAACAACTCCATCAATAGGTCTTTTCCTCAAAAAATGACTAAGTTATTTATCAATGGTTTGCATGGGTGATCAGGGTTCTATAGGGGTGGTCCAATAGCTTAGTCTCCTAGACAATGGTATTAGCCTAGGAATATCCTATGTTAGAATCAAGATGAGTTATTTCTCAAGTCTAGAATCATTTGAAGGTTGGGGTGAGTTCGGTCTAAGTCAGACTTGTTTCAAACTCCACGAAAAGATTATCTGATGGTGAGGTTTGGATGTAACGTGATGGGAAAGACATGATTTGATTGTGTGACTTACACTACAAGGAAAATACCCTCTAGTGAAGGTTATAACAAAGGTTTTTAGTGTTACAAAATTGGCAAAAATTGTCAAAAAAACCTCTGTGGAAACATTCGTTTTTGGTAGAGGATGTTTTTGCGGAGATTATAACAGAACTTCAATATAAATAAAAAAAACTAGGTAGGCGGAGGTTTTAGCAGATTCTTTTCTAGTCGGTGCACTTCATGGTCTATACGCACTGGTGTGTTCTCAAACATAAAGCATTGGTGACTACATTACACCGAAAGCACCGGGCCAGTCCTAAAAAATTGGGGCACTGGTGCGTTTATACAAAATAATGCACAGGTTGAATCTATAATACCAAGCACTGATGCATTCTATAACTTAAAGCACTGGTGCTTAACATTATAAGAAAGCATCGGGGATGTCCAAAAAAGATTGGGGCATCAATGCTCTTATAAGTAATAACACACCGGTGCCTTAATAAATAAGGCACTAGGAAAATCTATGATACCATCACCAATGCATTAAAAAAAAAAACCCTATCAGTGCATGGTATTCATAATGCACTGATGTGGAAGTGTGATACAGAAGCACCGATGCGTTTATTAATTAAATGCACCGATAAATGTTTTTTATTATTATAATTGTTGCTTAAAACAATATTAAGATCGGTCTTGGTTCCTTGTATATCAACACTAGTGTGAATTTAATTATGGCACCGGTCTGTTGTATCTTGAAACACACCAGTGTTGTTTATCATTAAACACACTAATTGCCATTTTCTCTTTTTATAAACACAAACCTATGACAATGCACAATTATTGTTATTTTTTAATTCCATTATTCATCAAAAAATTGACATATATCTTACAATAGTATTCATATAAATTAAATTTTGATTAGTGCATTTGGATATGATGTTTGGATTAATTTGTTATATCATCATATTTCACATCTCTTCATTATAATATTTAATCATCCATAAATTTAATCAATGATATATCATTTCATAAAAACATTGGACAACGCAATAGAATAAAATAAAACATATTTTATTATATATGAATAATAGGCTCGTTTTCATACAAAATTGGTCGAAACTTATTGGTAACCCCTTGTGTTTCAATTGAGGCACAACGTCCATTACATTAAACAAAATGTCTCATTTTCATAGACAATTATTTCAAAAAATACAACAACTTGCATTGATATCCAAATATATTGATCATCATTCTTCGTTGGAATTGTTGTCAGTGCTCAAATTACTTCCATTACTTGGGTTATTTGGTCGAATGTTTTTTTGATTGTATCGATTGTTTTCCTCTTCTCCAAATTATTCCATCTACACAATTAAAAATAAAGTGTAATGAATGTATGTACATTGGTGAGAATAATGAAAATTGAAATAATAATATACATGAATGTAAATTGAAAAATGACATACCATAGCAAGAATTGAGTCCTGAGTGATACACATTTTTTCAAAACCAAATCTCGTTCCTTTTGTCAACAACTCTCCATTTGTCACATTTCCATACTTTGTTTCCTACAAGTTTTATACCCCAATAATAAATCATAGATTTAATATAAACTATTTTTTTTTGTTCCATTAATTATAAAATGAGAGAAGTAAAACAACATAAGATACTTACAAATTCCACAATTAATTTTTGATATGCTAACATTGTTACAAGGAAAATATCTCTATGGATAGGGTAAACCAAAACAGATGAAAATGACTGCAGAAATCAACTCTATCCCAATAACATGCTATATAAACCAATATGAAAGAGAGATAAGAAAGAGGCCTACCTCGTCCAGATGTTCGATGAAGTCCACCATTGAGCACTTCGACCCAAATATATATACCTGTAATAAGTTATCAACAAACAAGCAAAGAAAGCATATGGTGATAATGTAGAAGGTTATCACAGTAGATATCATAATCCATTAATAAACATGACAAATACGCCCATGGAAAAATGATTCAATATATTTGCAAGATATCAATTGGACAGAAAATAATATTTCTATTAATAGATGATCAGCTGAAGTGAAAATGTTATAGACTTCCTTGTCGGCATAGTTCAGAACCGAGAAACTAATTTCCTTCCAGCTGGGCCTCCACCACTTCAATCCTCCTCTAAAGGCAAGTTCATAAAAGAGAAACAATGAGGTTCTCAATCAATAAGGGAAGATCTTGGGGGATGAACACTGTGTTCAGACTTAAAGGACAAAGGGATGCAGACTCAATATGAAGTAAATAATTTCTCGAGAGTAACTTTGCTCTCAAAGTTGAATTATGTATCCTTTTCCATAGCTCAAAATTGACCCATTTATACCCTTCAAAATGGAACTGAAGGGCCGAGTTGGAATGTTTCCAGTATATGGAAGGCCAAGGACTAGAGATCTCCTATCGTGAAATAGAAACTCGACATTTAATTTTCATTTTCTGGCACAAATCCCGATGTACGGGGGCTTTAGTGGAGTAGCCTATGTATACGCATGTTGTATAGTGTGCAAGATGCATACATGTGGAAAAATATTTATTTTTGGCTCTGGGTTTATAAACAAGGAAGATAAGTTTGCATAGGGAAATGGAATAAGGCCCTCTGTGCAATATTGCATAGGGTGAGGAAAATCTTGCTATAACAGATGTCCCCTAATGTGTGAGGTTAGAGGAGTATCTGAGATGGCTGAAATACATTATAAAAAACCCAAGAGTGGAGTGGTAGTTAACAAGCTGGACGAACTATTTTCTCATTACATTCTGCACTGACTTTGCATGCATGTCTGCCAATAAAATTACACTACAGATCCATGTGAAAATATGCCCAATAAGTGTTCGTGGCCATGAATAGGAAAATACAAATGTGGTTACATGCCACGAGCTATCATAGTCATGAACAAGGACCAATAGAACCAGTCTAAAAACTAATCTGAAGATATATGTACATCATGGAGTACAATCCGATCTCCCATGATCACTGAAGTCATATAGGTATTGGTCCAATGAAAAGGAAGCAACAAATCAGAAAAGTTGCAACCAAATAGTGATGTCTTCAAGTCTTCTACACAATCCGCTAAGGGTGCAAGTCTACATCACGTGAATAAAGGAGTTGATGTCGAACACAATGAGACATCGTTTCATTACCATTCATTGATGTATAACATTAACCAACATGAGAAAACATACCGATGATGAAAGTAGGTATCAAGGCACTGAGTACATTCTTACAAGTGTGAATAAAGGAGCTGGTGTCAAACACCTGAAGAATCCATTGGTCAGGAGACATTGATGTATTCCCAACTGTCGATGGCGAGAGAGCATGTCACTAATGACTGCAAGCCTCAAGGTACTCATAAGACTCTAGGTCCCGTTTCCAGAATAAATGGGCTGAAGTCGATGAAAAGAGACTCGCTGAAAGGATATCATTGAGGCATCTCTCATCAGTCAGCACGAGGCATAAATTAGGAGCTTCATGATTTGGTGGAAATCGAGCAAAGAACATGTTCACAAACCAACAACCATGTGCGTCTTTCACATGTGCCAAGTGCAAGCGGTACATGAAAAAGACCCTCTGAATAGCATCCAATGATGAAACCTGTTGATAAAGGCGAGGAAGCCACCAATAAGGATAATGGCATCCATGACACTACATGAATCCCAATGTGTGAATAGATGTCTTTCCATTGAACACAAGGAAAACTACCCAGTCAACGACCAATGATGAAATGTCGACTGATGGGTTCAAGGTTACCTACTAATGATGAAAGTAGGGCTAGGGTGCATGATAGGACTTATAGTATCATGTGATTTTGAGAAAAACTGAGGGTATGGATGACATGCAAAGTCAAGAGTTCTGAGGAGTGGCCGACACAGGTTAATAGACTTCCTTTGAACAAGAGAATGAGACATATGGAGGACTTCGAAAACATAGACCCAATGATGAAACCATGAGATGCAAGAGGCATCAATGAAATTCTATATAGGGACTGGAAGAGTAACCAGTTGGTAGAGAAGACTCTGTAACGAGATCAACTTTGTAAGGCCACACTAATCCCAAAATTATGATGATCAAGGGACTCAATAAATTTGTGCTCTGTTCAAAGGAGACATGAATGCTGCCAATATAAGATAATACTCCCTTCCCACCCATATTTTTTTGTTTTTTCATAGACAAATGAATGCTATGATACATAGGAGGAAACAAGTGTCGTAAGTAAGAAAAACTAGTTCCAGCAGTGGAATGTACCTATGCTCAATGTAGGGAAATGCATGCGGGAGATGGAAACTCGGGGGAATGTTCCCTCCTAGGTATAGGGTGTCAAATTGTGAAGGATATAAACAAGGCTCTTCTTGGTTGAGGATGCAAAACTGCTAAAGCAAACAGTTTATAACACAAAGTGAGAACTGACTATAGGCTCAATACTGCAATCAAGGGTATGAGATGCAATCACAACTTAACGCTAAAAAAATTATTTTTTTATGTCTTTTAGTATACTTGGTGTGAAAAAGGGATAAACTTGTGCCAAACAGACGTCTTTTCAAATCCAATTTACGAGTGTAAAAGAGACAAGTTCACTTGACAATCTTTTCTCTTTTTGAAAACGAGCAAGAAAAGAGCTTAACTAAGACTCACGACCTTTCAAGTCCAATTTAGCGAGTGTGAAAGGGACAAATCAGTCGGAAATATTTTCTCTTTTTAAAGATGAGTTGGAAAAGAGATTAAATTAAACTCGTTTGGGAGGTTCTAGGTGGCAAGTCACGGGGGAGGCCAAGTCTCCCATCCTGGACTTCTGTGGAATGTCAGTATCTTATGAATAGCCGACATAAGCCTAGGAAAACGCAAAGCTCTCCAAGTCTAGGAGGATAATGCACTAACATATTATATAGTCTCCGTGATAGATCGGATAATGTATCTTACTGAAAAATACATAGGTGGGGGCATGGGATACCACACAAGGCCATCCCAATCGAAGGGAACTTCCTCGGGACTTGGAGGGAGAGAACTCAGGGAGAGAATAAATCTCTCTCATTCAGAAGGTGCAGGATCAAGAATGATGATGACATGGTTGAAGGATGCATCACCCTCCATAAGGAGAGTAGGATTGACCAGAGATCACACTGGTATGACCACTTCTTCAATTCTAGGTTGAAGAGGATGTGCGATAATAGGGATAGGGAACACATAACCCTCAACAATGGGGGTGAGGTCAGGAGAGGATTACAATGATGTTACCACCACTTCAATCAAAGGAGAAACAAGGTGTGGGGAAACCACATATGCCTCAGAATTTGAAGGGCCCTTAGGTGAGCCCCACGCTTTTGGTATCCCGGCCATAGCAGGAAACAACAAAGTAAGGTGATCTCCTTCGCAATTCTTGAAAAGGAATTTAGGCTTATGTATGAGGCGTCGAGGCCTCTCAATGCCCCCAACGTCGTTCACAATGGTTAGTGAAATACTTTCAACGTGACAGGCAGAGGCGAGAGAGTCATCTCCTACATGATGTATAGAGGCAAGATATTTGACATTGATATGACTCGTGGCGACTAGAGTGGTGTCCCTAGCATGACTAGCAGCGGTTGGGTACGAGTTTTCAACATAACTTATAGAAGTTGTCGACCCATCTCCAACATGACTGGAAGAGGTTGGTGATGGAGCTCTAGTACGATTGACAGTGACTAGGCTAGTAGTGAGTTTTGGCATTTGATACCAAGGTCTAGGGAAAGATTGACTTTGAAACATTGTAGGCCAGGAAGGATCCTAGTTTACCCCCTGTCCCTGTCCGGAAAAGTAGTATCCCCCACCTAACTAATTCGAAGAGATGTGCATGAGCATCATCACCGAAGTCTGTGAAGAGACGAAAGTATGATAAGGAATATTCGAGTGAGGATATATGTTTCACCCTTGTGAAGGGGTTCCATAAAGAGGGTAGTCTGAACCATAAAACTGATTCTCCCTGTATGAAATACCTGGGGATACATGAGGACCTGTCATGGGAAAAGTATTCGAAGGAACCAACATGGTGGATGAAGGATACATGGATGGTGCGTAATAAGTAGAATAGACACCCATATGAGTGTTACCTTTAGACATCGTATGGCTAGGATTGGATCTGTAAGAGGGGAGGTTCCATCCTCCCACAGTGAGAGTTGGTTGAGGGATGTGACTCATATTAAATGAAGATACAGGACTCGGAGCCATGGTGCCCCCAGATCCAATGCTAGGATTCATATTAGTAGACTAGGGAGACAATTTCACGGGCGAAGGTATATTAATAGGAACATCTAGAGACCCAAGGCACGGATTGAGTATCATAGTTCTATATACCATTATTAAAAGTAGAAGGATTTGTCCCTGTGAAATGAGTGGGCATCATGGGGTGGGTAGCTATAAATGAGGGAGAAAAAGGATCTCCACTATCCATGATAATGAAAAATTAGTATAGACCCCTAAGGCCAACTAGTAATCAAAGAAAAAACCAAAATTCAAACGACCAATATGAATACAAATAAGGTAAAGTGGTTGAGTGGCATCCTTCCATAAAGAAGGTATGTCTCACCAAAGATGGGCCTGAGACTCCCTGCTAAAGATCAGAGGTAATAAAATCAGTTATAAAGGCCCTAGTGGGCTTAACAACTAGTTAGTCAGATCCCCCTAGAGAGGTAATCCTCCGTAAAGGTTGTGTGTTTTTCGACCCTTATCTGACCTAGGGTACCTACAGAATAGCCCTTTCAAGTAACCTATGAGACACCTAAGTCAAGCAACTAATAAACCAGTGTATAACCGATGCACAGGTGAGAAGTCATAAGTCAGGTCCATCGTATGGGTAGGGTAGCAAAGCTTGAAACCTTGAAATCATTGCCTCTCACGGAGGTAAAGGCACTAGAAATATCCCCAGATACAAATAGATCCCTAGAAATATCTCTGACGCTAGAAAGGTATTGGGGGGATATCCCTTCAACCGACTTTGCATGACCTCGTGATTAACTCCGGTGTGAGCAGAGCCTCCTGATATTACCAATTATACAATGGATTTCTCCACTCCCTTTCTCAGACACATAAGTTGATTTAATTTCCTTGGAGAAGTTTACTCACAAAATCCTATTCCAAGGCACTAAATCCTAAGCTAGTTTGTACACCCTAGAAAATAAAATCGTGATTAATCAATTTTAAATTATAGAGTTAATTTTAATGGCTGTGATTTCTCAAAAATTTATGGTAGTGAAACTCATGATGTTATGACTCTGCAAGAAAAGTAAATATGAAAATGATGCAAAGTCCTAACTTTAATTTTCAATGAATGATGTGCTTCTGAAAACCAATGCAATTTTCAAATTCAACTCTGCAATTCTGAAGTAAAAATGCGATGTTTCACTATATGCGCTAAGCTAATGACAAGGACTTCAAAAGACAAAAATGACAAGTAATGCAAAATGCCTATTTGTTTTGTATTTTCAATATAATAAGAATGAAAATGCATGGACTGAAAATTAACTTAATATATAACCCTACTTTGTATAGAAAAGATAACTCAAGCAAGATACCAAGCAACAAAACACCTAGCCCAATGTACAAGGACAATTAAAAATGAAAAGGTGATGAGAAAGACTCCGCCCAGAAATTCAAACAAAGATAGGTTTCCTGTCATCCCACAAGAATTTAACAGGCACTACAGAGACCTAAGAAGGCTCAACAAACATCAAATCCCACCCAAAAACCACTAGGCCCAACAAACAAGCAAGGTAAATTGATGTACGCAAATGTCCAGGCAAACATTTTTTATATACGCATCTTGTAGTGAGACAACATGTGTGTGTACTTGACTGTCAGGGAAAAAAATGCATATACGTTTCAAAGCAGGGCCAGGCAAGGGAGAAAGGTTGAAAATTCAAACCCAGAGTGAACAGAGGATGTCAAGCAATGATACGACAAGAAACTCAAAAGAAACGAGAGAAATCTAAGGAGAAAAGTACTCCAAAACCTAAGAAAGAAGATTCAGTCCCTAGTATGGTTGCCAATTATGTTACGAGGAAAATCTTTCTATGGCTAGGGTAAACCACAACTGACGGAAATGACTGCAGAAATCAACTCTATCTCAACAACATGCTATATAAACCAATATGCAAGCATTATAAGAAAGAGGCCTACCTCATCGAGATGTTCGATTAGGTCCATCATTGAGCACTTTGACCCAAAGCTATATACTTGCAACAAGTTCTCAACAAACAAGAAAAGCAAGCATATGGTGATAATGTAGAAGGTTAGAACATTAGATAGCATAATCCATTAATAAACATGACAAATACGCCCATGGAATAATCATTCAATATATTTTCAGTATATCAATTGGATGGAAAATAATATTTCTATTAATAGATGATCAACATAAGTGCAAATGTTACAAATTCAATGTTGGCACGGTTCGGAACCGAGAAACTAAGTTCCTTCTAGCTGGGCCTCCACCACTTCAATCCTCCAGCAAAGGAAAGCTCATAAAAGAGAAACAATGAGGTTCTCAATCAATAAAGGAAGAGCTTGGGGGCTGAACACTGTGTTCAGACTTAAAGGACAAAGGGATGCAGACTCAATATGAAGTAAATCATTTCTCCAGAGTAATTTTTCTCTCAAAATTGAATTCTTTCTCCTTTTCCATAGCTCAGAATTGGCCCATTTATAGCCTTCAAAATGTAACTGAACGGCCGAGTCAAAACATTTCCAGTATATGGAAGGCCAAGTATCAGAGATCTCCTGTCGTGAAATGGAAACCCAACATTTAATTTTCATTTTCTGGCACAAATCTCGATGTATGTAGGCTGTAGTGGAGCAGCCTGCGTATACGCATGTTGTATAGTGTGCAAGATGCATACATGTGGAAAAATATTTATTTTTGGCTCTAGGTTTTATAAACAGGGAAGATAAGTCTGCATAGGGAAATGGGATAAGGCCCTTTGTGCAATATTGCATAGGGTGAGGCAAATCTTGTTGTAATAAACATATAATCACAACCCTTACTTAACCCAATTTCAATCAATTCTTGCGATGGCTCTTCTTTGTATGTTAGAAGTTGTTTGAAGACATTCAAGGATGGCTACTGTCTATCAAACCTTTAATTACTCGCAAACTTTGCTATCAAATCTTTTCTTCCTTGTCGTCCTATTTTATGTGCTGACTGGGTTCCATTTTTTTTTGTTTTCTGCAAGAAAATACCCAAATATTAATATTTGATGCTAAATTATTTATTTATATGTACCTAATAGAAAATTTCAATGATTTCATACATTTGAAGCACGTTGTTGTTGACATGGCTCCTCCTGTGATGCAATTATGTCAATTTATTTTACCATCTCCTTGTACACTTATTTTCGACATTCCTATTGGTGTTGGATTACTGAGAGGGGGGGTAAATCAGTAATAGAGAAATTTAATCCTTTTTAACCATATAATCAAAGTGTTATATCAATGAAGCATTATCAACCAATAACTATAGAGTAAATAAGCAATGGACAAATGGACAAATGAACAAACATACACATACACAGTACACTAGTGATTTACATGGAAACCCAAATTGGGAGAAAACCACATAATGCTTTTTCTTATATGTCTTGAAGAATTACATTCATTGGAAGCAAAAACTTCTTTTGTTTTCCAGCTGCAACTGGAAGGAGGCTCCAACCCCCTAGTTTTTCAGGCTACAACCTGAGGGAATCTCCAACTCCCCAATTCTCTGGCTACAACTAGAAGGAGGCTACATCCTCCTATGTTCTCTGGCTACAACTGGAAGGTGGCTACAACCACATTTCCTTGCCCCATCCTACAACCCTGAAGTAGAAGTAGAATGATGGAACCACTATCAAACTGTCACTGTGATATATATCATTGTAAACCTATACCAATAAATCTGAACCATGCATCAACCATGCATCAACCTATACCTCAACCTATAATCAACCTGTACCATAAACAAGTGCATCAACCATGCACCAACCTATACCAAATAAAATGTAATCAACTTGTACCATAAACAAGTGCATCCAACCATGTACCAAGTATGTAGAAATCATGTGTCAACTACTCATCAACTATGACTCATCAATATGTACGAACATCATCAACTATACACCTCATGTATGTGCCAACTCATCAACTACTTGTCTGAACCATGTACTCAACATTTACCTCAACCAAAATCCCTCATCAATTTCATCATCCAAATCTAATTTGTAGATTTTTAATAGACCTGGTGTATATGATCACATTCCTACAAACATTCCTTAACTTCAACAACAAGAGACTAGCATTTTCATCAAACTTTTCTTTAGTCTCACATGCCTAGTTTTGGATTAGTCAACAACCCTAACTTGAAGTAATCATAACTTTGTACTTGTATTTTATAAATATCTAAAACTGATACACAATATTCTTCAGTGTGTTTTATGAAATTCCTCCAGGTGTCACTACTTGGAACCTCTCAGAAAAGGAGTTATAGCAAAAATGGTATACCTTGCTAAATTCTAGCTTATTCTAGAGAGCGACCTTGTAGAGAGTTCCCCGAACAAAATGTTTTCTGAATTGATATGAAACTATTAAAAAACATACTACATACTGTACCCTAACCAACACATTTGGTTTCACTAAATTGGGATCTGTTATGAATAAGTTATGATGTTTTTACCCGAAACACCTTTTTTTGACTAGTTTCAGGACTAGCCACAAACCCTATTTTCCACGGAGTGTAACTCCAAAAATACAATGGATCACAAGATGAATGTTTTACCATAGATACGTGGATATTTTTTCTCAATAGAATAGAAATTTCACGTTTTGAATCATTATATAAAAAAAGTTATAACGAAAATGGTGAGATGACCTGTAAATAACATACCTTAGAAAGCACCATCAAAAGAATTTATCCTTCCTTGCATTTCGGCCTTATTTTCTTCACCTTCCCTTAGAATTTCATCTTAGATATCCTTGGTTACCTCATACACCTATATATATTCAATATGCTCAAGTGTGATTAAAATGAGAGAGCCTTGCCTCTTATTTATACTCTCCAAGTAGCTTCCTTAAAAACATCTTCTAGGTCACTTGGCCCCACTTTCCTTATTTTAGGGTTAACCCACTTCTAACTTCTCCATTAAATTTATTATTGAAATAATTTATTTTGTATTCACTTTTAATTATAATACACTCATTACTTCACTTTATTATTTACCTTTTAAAATCTCTTAAACCACTTTGACTACTTTGACCTTTTGGGGATTGTAGATGACATGTGAGGGTTCTCCAACTTCGTAAGGCCATAACTCTCAAATCGTGAGGAGTTATGTGACGTTCCTCTGCATCTGATAAATCTCTTCCCCTTCGTCATCAATGGCAAAGGTATCTTTCCATCCGAGGCTGCTCCCCCTAATTGAACTTTCCTCTTATGGTGCTTCCTCATGTACATCTAAGACATATAAGATGAGCATTCAAAAATAATTCAAAAATCATTCATTTTGGAGTAGAAATAACTCCAAGTCTTTGGCGAAGATATTTAAAGGTTTCCTGTGGAAGTGGTTTTGTAAATATGTCTGCCACTTGTTCTTTTGTGCCCACATACTCAACTTTGATGTTATTTTCTGCAACCTATTCCCATAGAAAGTGATACTTGATTGGAATGTGCTTCGTCTTGGAGTGCATCACTGAGTTTTTTGAGATAATGATGAAACTTGTATTATCACAATATATTGGAATGGGCTCATCATACTCAACCTGTATATCTGTCAAACTTTGTTTCATCCAAAGAACCTATGTAGAACATGTTGTTGCTGCAATATACTCTGCCTCGGCTATAGATAGAGATATTGATGATTGTTTCTTGCTTATCCATGATACCAAACACTCACCTAAGCAAAATGTTGCTCCACTGGTGCTTAGTAGGTCATCAATACAACCTGCCCAATCTTCATCTGTGTAGGCAATAAGTGATAGATCTTTTCCTTTTGGATACCATAATCCAAACTCTTTTGTTCCTTTGAGATATCTGAAAATCTTCTTTACTACTAATACATGTGATTCCTTTGGTGTTGCTTGAAAGCATGCCACCTATCCAACTGCTTGCATTAAATTTGGTCTGGATGTTGTCACATATAGTAGGCTTCCAATCATTGACCTGTATTGCCTCTGATCTATAGACTTCGAATCATCATATTTTCTCAACTTACAACTGGTTTGGATGGGAGTGATAATTGGTTTGCAATCTTCCATTCCGAAACTCTTTAGAATTTCTCTGATATACTTGGTTTGAGAAATAAAAATTCCTTGGTTGCTTTGACGTATCTAAATTCCCAGAAAGAAGGATAGTTCTCTAAGTAATGACATTTCAAACTCATTCTTCATGTCTTTTGCAAATTTCTGGCTTAACCTATTATCATCACTACCAAAAATAATATCGTCAACATAAACTTCAATTAATAAAATATTAACTTGAATTACCTTGATGTAGAGGTTTTTGTCTACACTTCCTTTTCTGAACCCTGGCTGCTGCAGATACTTATCCAGTCTAGAGTACCATGCTTTAGGAGCCTATTTTAGACCATACAAGGCCTTCTTTAATTTACATACATATTATGTGTTCTCTGACAAATGAAATCCTTCTGGTTGTTCAATGTAGAATTCTTCTTCAAGTTCCCCATTCAGAAAAGATGATTTTATGTCCATCTGATATAATTTAACATTTTTGGAGCATGCATAAGATAAAAGTAAACATATTGCTTTCATTCTGGCAACTAGGGCAAATGTCTCTTCAAAGTCGATTCCTTCAATCTGTGCATATTCTTTACATACCAATCTAGCTTTGTTCCTTGTAACCTGTCCATCTTCATTCAATTTATTCCTGAAAAGCCATTTTGTGCCGATCACATTCTTATTCTTTGGCCTTGGAACCAATTCCCAAGTGTATTTTTTCTCTATTTGATCCAATTCTTCATCCATGGCCTTATTCCAAAATTCATCCTTGTTGGCTTCTTCAAAACAATTTGGTTCAATTGTAGATAAGAGTTCTAGGTGTGCTTGTTTTGGTGAACATATTTTTCTTCTAGTCTCAACTCCTGCATCTTTGTTTCCAATAATATGATCTGAAGGATGATTCTTCTGTACTCGTTTGCTAGGTGTCTTTGGAGATACTTTATGAACTTGCTCTTCTACTTCTGTTGGATTCTCTTCATCTTCCTCTTCCTCTTCTACTTCTTTTTAGTCTTCTTCTTCAAAAAGTTGTTCCATTGATTTGTTTTCTTCTTCCTTTGATTCTGGTCTACCTGTTTCATCAATTGTTACGTTGATGGTTTCCACAACTTTTTTCAATCTTAGATTGTAACACTTGTATGCTTTCCTTGTACTTGAGTAACCAACAAGTATTCTTTTGTCCACACGAGAGTCAAACTTTCCCATTCTTCCATATTCTCTTTTGATGTAGCATTTGCTTCCAAAAACTTTGAAGTGCTTCACATTTGCTGGTCTTCCTTTCCATAGCTCGTAGGGAGTTTTATCAGTGTTGTTTCTGAGCATTACTCTGTTTTGAATGTTAACTGTTGTATGCACTGCCCGTGTCCAAAATATATCTGTCAATTTGGAATCCATTAGGAATGTTCGAGCCATTTCTTGTACTGTCCCGTTCTTTCTTTCAACAACTCCATTATGTTGAGGTGTCTTAGCAACGAAGAATTTCCTTTTTATTCCATGACTTCTATAGTAGTCCATAAATTCATTTGCAATGAATTATCCTCCATTATCAGATCTCAAACATTTGATTCTTGAATCCATCTCATTTTCAACCATTTCCTTGTAGATCTTGAAGTTTTCAAAAGCTTCTAACTTGTTCTTGAGAAAGAAAACTGCAGTCATTCTTGTATAATCATCAACTAATAACATAAAGTATTTTTCACCTTTTAAGCCCTTTGTTGTAGTTGGTCCAACTAGATCAGTGTTTTATTTCCTCGTTGACAATGCCTGCATAAAGTGTTGGTTGGTTTTGTGATCTAGGGAAATTCTCTGACTGCTTCTCTTTTGCTGACTTTGACAAGGTTATCAAAATGCATGTGACCCATTCTTCTATGCCATAGCCAACTTTCATCTTCCTTTCCTAGACAACACTTTTCATTTCCGATTTCACTTAATACATATATGTTATTTGAAGTTTTTGCAGCTGTACCGGCCAATTTCCTTGAACCTTCTTTTCTTATGTCACACTTTTCTGAATCGAAAGTAAGCTTATGACCTTGGTCACACATTTGACTCAAACTTAAAAGATTATGTTTCATATCTTTTACCAGTAGAACATTTTGTGCCTTTTCATTCTTGTTTCCAATTTGGATTGTGCCTTCTCCAATGATTTTGGATGAATTATCATTTCCGAAGGAGACTGATCCATTTTTTTCTTTTCGTAATGTAAGAATTTTTTCTTTATCACCTGTCATGTGTTTTGAACATCCACTGTCAACATACCAACCATGTTTCTTTTTCTTAGCTTGTAGAGTGACTATACATTCTTCATTGTTATATTGATCTTGCTTTCATATCCATGTTGTTTTCTGAGTTTCTTGTCTATGACTGTTGTTATTCTGTTGAGGTTCTTTAGAAGGGACTATCATTCTGCAATCCCTGACCATGTGTCCAAAATTGTTACATTTGTAACATTCTACTTCAGTGCTCACAGATTTAAACTTGTTGTAACTTCTTCTTTGTGTGTCACTAGGCCTCCTTGAATAATCCCTTTGTGTATAACTCTCAAAGTTGTTACTGTTCCTATTGTTAGCTCTACAATTCACAGCTTTATGTCCAAAATTATTACATGCATAACATAAACCAAACAATACAGTTTGATACCTGGGAGTTGAAGATCTTCAGAAAGGGGGTTCTCTTATGAATCCTTCTTCTTCTTGAGGCCTATCTATTTGTTGTTGACTCTGAAATATGAAACTTCTTGGTGGAGGAGTGTCCCTGTAATCTTCCTTGTATATCTTCCTATCCTCTTTGATTGTTTCTGCATAGCTCTTTGGATTTGTTTCTTGTTCTGTTGTTTTGGAGCTTGATCCATTTTCTGTCTGATTGTCTCCAAGTCTGGGCTTGTCAAGATGAGATTTTTGACTGCTGATAATGTCATCCAGAACTTTTGAGCTATTCTGCATATTTTTCTTTTGAATATCATTTCTTAGTGTGACAACCTCTGCTTCCAAGTTTCCAATGATCTTGTCCTTTTCTTCTAGTTGTTCTTTGAGTGCTTCTTCAATTCTTTTGTCTTCTTCTGTTTGAACCTTCAATTTTGTGATCATTTGTTCTAGTTCTCGAGTGTCCTTTTTCTTGTCTAGTTCTGCTTGTAGTTTCATGTTTTTCTTCTTTTCTCTTCTGATAACTTCTATGACACACATTAATTCTTCTCGATAGTCAACTTATGCCTCTTCAAATTCTTCTTAGATTTCTTCACATTTTTCTTTGACTTCTTCATATTATTCTTCGGAGTCTTCTTTGTCAGAGTCTTTTACTACCATGAATAGAACTCTTCATGTCTCATTTTCATCGACTTCATCTTCATCTGAGATGAGATGTCTTCTTTGGGGTATAATATTTTCTTGAAAACTTTCTTTGTAGTTTGTTTGCCTTTATATGTGTGTTTTCCTTTTGAGTAACCTTCATCATTTCTCTTTTTCTTATGAGGACATTTGTTAGCAAAATGACCAATACCATCACAATTAAAACAAATTAAAGGGAGCTTACCTCTATACCTATCGTTGGTTCCCTTGTTCAGTATTTTGACGAAGTTGGCCACTTCTTCATCATTTTCGAAGGCGTCGCTGCTGCTGCTATATTCTTCTTGTTCCTTTTTATTTTGCTTTAATATTTTGGATGCCTTGAAGGCTTCTTCTTTTACATCTGGATTTTCCTTCTCAGTTCTCATTTCATATCTTATGAGGATTCCATGCAGGTCGTCCATGCTTATTGAGTCTAGATCTGATATTTCTTCTAGTTCTGATATCTTAGGGTTGAATCTCATAGGAAGAGATCTTAGTATCTTTTGAACAATTACAAATTATTCAATTTCTTCTCCCAATCCTATGATTGCATTCATTATTTCATCGACTCGTAAGAAGTAGGTTGCGATATGTCCATCTTCCTTCATTTTTAGTTGTTCGAACTGACCTCTGTAAGTCTGAAGCTTTGCTACTTCGAATTTTGTATCTTCTTCTTAAATATTTTGAAGCTTGTCCCAAATCTCTTTAGCGGATTTATAGTGTTCAACTTTGGTAAATACCGTATCACTAAGACCATTCAAAATTGCATTTATGGCTTTGGAATTGTTCTCACTGAGTTTTACTTCTTTGTCATTTGTTGGTGGAACTGCTGGTGCTCTGTATCCATCTACAACTGATTTCCAAACTTGAAATCCCTATGCGTGTATATATGTCCTCATCCTTATGCTCCAAAAAGCATACTTATGTCCATCAAACTGTGGTATTCCATTTTTATATGAGTTGGTACTCTCCACAATCTACCTTTTAGTGGTTAAACTGATTTCTGAAGGAACCTTCTCTGATACCAATTGTTGGATTACTAAGAAGGGGGGAGGTGAATCAGTAATAGAGTAATTTAATCCTTTTTAACCATATAATCCAAGTGCTATATCAATGACGCATTATCATCCAATCACTGCATAGTAAATAAGAAATGAAAAAATGAACAAACATACACATACACAGTACACCATTGTTTTACGTGGAAACCCAAATCGAGAGAAAACCACATAATTCTTTTTCTTATATGTCTTGAAGAATTACATTTATTGGAAGCACCAAATTCCTTTGTTTTCTAGCTGCAACTGGAAGGAGGATCCAACCCCCTATTTTCTCAGGCTACAACTTGAGGGAAGCTCCAACTCCCTAATTCTCTAGGTACAACCAGAATGAGGCTACAACCCCCCATGTTCTTTGGCTACAACCGGAAGGTGGCTACAACCACCTGTCCTTGCCCCGTCCTGCCACCGTGAAGTAGAAGTAGAATTATGGAACCACTATAAACCTGTACCAATAAATTTGAACCATGCATCAACCTGTACCTCAACCTATAATCAACCTGTACCATAAACAAGTGCATCAACCATGCACCAACCTATACCAAATAACTTGTAATCAATTTGTACCATAAATAGGTGCATCCAACCATGTACCAAGTATGTACCAATCATGTGTCAACTACTCATCAACTATGAATCATTAATATGTACCAACATCATCAACTATACACCTCATGTATGTGCCAACTCATCAACTACTTGTCTCAACCATGTACTCAGCATGTACCTCAACCAAAAGCCCTCATCATTTTCTTCATCCAAATCTGATTTGTAGCTCTGTAATATACCTAGTGTATATGATCACATTCCTTCAAACCTTCCTTAACTTCAACAACAAGTGACTAGCATTTTCATCAAACTTTTTTTTAGTCTCACATGCCTAGTTTTGGATTAGTCAACAACCCTAACTTGAAGTAATCATAACTTTGTACCTGTAATGTATAAATATATGAAACTGATGAAAAATGTTCTCCAGTGTGTTTTATACAATTCCTCCAGGTGTCACTACTTGGAACCTCTCAGAAAAGGAGTTATAGCAAAAATTGCATACCTTGCTGATTTTTGGCTTATTCTAGAGAGCTACCTTGTAGAGCGTGCCCCGCACGGAATATTTTTTGAATTGATATGAAATGGTTACAACACATACTAAATATGGTACCCTAATTAGAACATTTGGTTTCACTGAATTGGGATCTGCTATGAATAATTTATGACGCTTTTACCCTAAACACCTGTTTTTAACTAGTTTCAGGACTAGCCACAAACCCTATTTTCCATGGAATGTAACTCCAAAAATACAACGACCCAGAAGCTGAATTGTTTACCACAGATAATTGGATATTTTTTCTCAATGGAATATCAATTTCATGGTCTGAATCATTATAGAAAAAAAAGTTATAGCGAAAATGGTGAGATGACCTGTAAATAACATACCTTAGAAAGCACCATCAAAAGAATTTATCCTTCCTTGCATTTCGACCTTCTTTTCTTCACCTCCCCTTAGAATTTCAGCTTAGATATCCTTGGTTACCTTAGACACCTATATATGTTCAATATGCTCAAGTGTGATTAAAATGAGAGAGCCTTGCCTCTTATTTATACTCTCCAAGTAGCTTCCTTAAAAACATCTTCTAGGTCACTTGGCCCCACTTTCCTTATTTTAGGATTAACCCACTTCTAACTTCTCCATTAAATTTATTATTGAAATAATTTATTTTGTATTCACTTTTAATTATAATACACTCATTACTTCACTTTATTATTTACCTTTTAAAATCTCTTAAACCACTTTGACTACTTTGACCTTTTGGGGCTTCTAGATGACATATGAGGGTTCTCCAACTTCGTAAGGCCATAACTCTCAAACTGTGAGGAGTTATGTGACGTTCCACATACCACTAGAAATGGAATGACATGTACTATCCATATAGAATTGTATTATCTTATAATATATCATAATGCATACCATTATCCATCAAACAAACTTCGGTCCATTACCCAAACCTGGGGTCTCCAACTTCTCATGGCCATAACTCTCTAACCGTGAGGAGTTATGTGACGTTCCACATAACAACAAAAATGGAATGACAAGAACTATCCATCTAGGATAGTTTACATAACAAATTCATTGTCATTCATCTCATTATTCCACAATTAAGCATGGGTTCTCTTACTCCACAAAGCATCTTCCAGTGAGGGCTTTCACCGTAAGGAGACCACTTTGGAGTTCATCCATCTTTACTTCTTATAAACCATGACAAGACAATAATGAGTCATCTTTACATCAAACAATATTGGGTCCATTACCCAAACCTTTGTGTTGTGGGGCTTTCTTCAAGGGTTGACATCAATGACAACCAACCTTAATGAACAACTGGCATATTTTGGATATCAACTCGTTTATCCTTTGGGATTTTCATAATCTTCCTGAAAAAATTAACATGACAAAAAACTATTTTTATATTGATATATGAAAACTAAATATAACAAAATTGATATTAATAAAGAAATGTTTTTTAGTAATATATACATATTCTAGAAAATCATTTTTAGGATTATTATTTTTTGAATGATTATTTTTTGTTGTTGTATGTTTTTGCTATTGCAAGTTTGACAAGTCTCATTGACCATTGCTTTGGAAACGGTTCATGTAGTTTAGATATAACCTGGGTCTTGGAATCAATGGATTGATTTTTGTATTGTAAGTGGAAAGTGAGTCTATATGTTTGTTCCACTATATCACTCATAGTTTTGTAAAGTACTTTCCCCCTTTCATTAACCTCCAACACCACTCCAAATGATATAAGGACCAATTCATCATCATTTATGTCTTCTATAATTTGTATTTTCTTAGGATGACATTCTCCTCCTTCATTGTTGGTCCATGTATAACATTAAACATATGTGAATTAATAGATTGTTTGAAACATGTTATCTAATATTTTAAAGTATATTATTAATGAAAATTCAAAAAAGAACTCATATTGAATAAAAAATTTGCATTCACCCAATTCTTCCTTTTGCAATTTTTCCATCAAGCTTTTACACTCTTCTGCACTTAGATCACAAAGAATCTTATCGAGCTTCCTCATTTTATGGCTCTGCATGACACACACTAACCAATACATATTAGTTAAACTTATATATAGTTCAAACATATTAATTTTGTATAGAATTTACAAAGAGCTTGTCTTTTTAACATATTAATTTTGTATAGAATTTACAAAGACCTTTCCTTTTTTTCCTTTTCGGATGTGTTATCATTGTGTCGATTAGAATTTTTGTTACTTGAACTATTCTCACACATTTTTTTTATCAATATATATCATGTACCATTCAATACATAGGATTTTAAATATATTTTATAAATAAATCACATAATTTTCTACAAAAAAAACGTTTCTGGTGCACTTTCATAATATAAAAGCACCGACGTGTTCCATATATGAAACACATCAATATCAAAAATAGATTTTTTTTTAAAACTACAAATCACAATAGTGCGATATGCACCGTTATCGACATCACTCCAATAGAAAAAAAATGAAAAAAAAAATACCATGAACAAATAAAATTACACATCGATGAACGATTTTTTTTAATTATGTTGCAGCATTACCTATGTGTTATATCTGAAAGCGTACTAGTACATTAGGTTCAATTAGGCACATCGATTACCAGAAACAATTTAAAAAAAAAACATGACAGGGATGAGAGGCTTTGGATCTGATGCATCACATGTCAAACACCTTTTATATGGAAGCATAAACCCATTAAATCTAAAATGCCTAAATTGAAAATGTGTAATTATGAAGTGATAGAGGGAGTTAAACCAAGAGGTGAAAGTTTGCAGTTACATAAGAAAGAAGAACCAAGGGCTTAAGGTAAGTATGAAGTTTTTTTTTTTTTTTGAATTTTAATTAAATCTAAATAGAGATACAAATTATAAAAAAATTATTATTAAAATCAACAGTAAAATTTAAAATTTTTACTATATTTGGTTTTGAGTGAATCACAAAACCCTTCAAATTCTGATTTTCTGAATAATTTTGTTGCTCCAAATGGGTTTTGAATGAATCACCATACCCTTCAAATTCTGATCTTATGAATAAGTCTCATGTTCCAAATTATTGATCTGTTGCTCCACAATGCTGCCCTGTATGTCTCTCTTGCAAATATCTCCCCTGCAAATTTTGGAAAAATAATAAAATACTGAATAGCTTAATACCCAGGAAATATTTTGTGAAAAGGGTTTTAAATGAATCACCATAAACTTCAAATTCTGATCTTCTGAAAAATCCTGTTGTTCCAAAGTATTTTTTTGCTCCAAAATGCTCTCCGGTATGGCTCTCTTACAAATCTCTCCACTATAAATTTTGGTAAAATAATGAAACAATGAATAGATTTTTACTATTTAAATGACTTTATGAAATTAGATTTTAAATTCTCACTTATTTTTCAATTGTAAAAAAACAAAGTCGTGTTCTTTTTTTAAAAAAAATTCGAAACCCTGGTACATTTATTAATATAATGCACCGATGCGTTTTTGTATACAACTCACTTGTGCGCTTTAAAAGTTTTGGAGCACCGATATCAGATAATTCTTTTTTATTTATTTACAAACCGATGTGACTCGTAAATAAACACCTTGGTGCTTTATATTGTTATATACTCATCGGTGCATGTTGTTTAAATAAGCACACCATTATGCTATCAAATATATCTGAATTTTTGTTTGCACACAAAATAATATATTCATCTTAAATTATCTTTTAGGATGCATCCACATGACTTAGAATACTCCATAGTTTACATTTTCCACTTAAAGACTCCTTATTCTTAAAAAAATATTATTGATTTTGCTCAAATGCAGGGAGAAAAACTTATAATATAAAATGGTCAAGTCTTCAAATTCTATCCCGTTCAATATTGCTCAAAGTCCATCGTGGAGTTCTCCCTTTCCATCTCTAGTAAGTTCATATTTTTATTTATATTTTGATTATCTATTTTTATTTTTATTTTTATCCTTGTCAATTTGAATAAAAATGTATCCAAATTTGCAAGATCCTGATTCAGAATTGAGTTCAAATGAATATAATATTCCATCAATTCAAAAACATCGAAAGCTCTTATCAGGAGAAACATACTGAAAGAAGTTGGTAGATGAAAATGGACAACCACTTTATGACGTCAATGGTAACATGCCATCTTTCAACCACAATCTTGGGTCAACGACGGTAATAATTAATGTTGGGTATAATGTGATTTGAAAAAACCAATTACATTGTGCTTACTAATATCATCGATGTACTAATATTCAATATTTTTGAAATTAGGATTCTAATGATGAGAAACCTACTTGTCATCTTCTATTGCACCCCACTACAATGTCAAATCGAGAGAATGATGCAATAAGAGTGAAACTCCGAGAGGAAACATACCAAGAATGGTTGAATCAACCACCTATTCAATTCCCAATATGTCCATATTCACCAATTAGGAATGACTACAACAATAATAGTTCTTCACAAGTTGGCAATGGATTCAATGAAATAGAGGTTGGTATGGATGATTATTTATGGGATACAATTTCCATGGAGACAATGTTGTTATATGCATTCCAGAACGACGAGGGAGGGGATAATGCTCATATCACTGATACCTTATTCGAAAGTCTGAAATTTTCTTCCACCACCCCTCTCTTTGGACCTATCTGGTCAAATTCTACACAGTTGGGGACAACAATGTTACTGTACAACTTGAAAGCAAATTTTTTCATGTCAAACACATGTTTCTCAACAATATTTATGTAACTGGCCATTATTAAGTACCTTATAATTTGAGAAATCTTGTCACACAATCAACATTAAAAACGGTCGATTTTATGAACTTTAAATGACATTGTACATTTCTATTTCCCATTAACTACATGTTATTCAAAGATAAGGTTCTTCCAAGTGATAATGTCTTGCCCGGTAGCTGTGAAGATGTAAAGCATATGTTGAAAATATTGGGTGTTGAGTACATATAATATCATGCATGTCCGAATGATTGTATTCTATATAGAGGAGAATATGCAGAAAAAGAGATATGTCTAAAGTGTGGGCATGAAAGATATCATAAATCAAATAAAAAGGGTAAATCACTTGGTCCTCCTCATAAGATATTGAGGAACATGCCTATAATCCCAAGGATTCAAAGGCTCTTTCGTTACAAAGAATTATCTATGTTGTAGGGATGGCATGCCTTGCATAGAAGTGAGTCAGGAGTTATGTGAATCCCAACAGGTTGAATAGCCATGAAGCATATAGAGGATACATGGACCGAAAATGAAGTACGAAGTCTACGACTCAGCATATCCATGGATGGCATCAACCCATATTCCCTCTAAAATACCAACTATTTTATTTTCCATGTAGTAGTGATCAATAAAAATATCCCCCCATGGTTGTCTGTGAAGAATGAACATCTTATGTTGTCTATTATAGTCCCTAGTAGAAGACAAGTGAATAATATGGATGTCTTCCTACAACCATTGGTAGATGAACTGAAGGAATTATGGGAAGGGATACATGTATACGATGTATCAAGACCCATCACAACAGAGAGGAGTTTTACGTTGCATGGAATATGTGCTTACACCACACATGATTATCCAAGATTAGGAGTTTTCTTTGGTAAATTATGTATTTATTGATTTGTTTATATACGTAACAATATTTTTTGGCATATTTAATTCATTGCAATTGTTCTGATCTTCGATGCTAACATGCTCTATATACATTAATAATTTCACATGTATTGTAACAAAAGGATATCATGGATGTAAATGTTGTGGACCTTCTCTGAAGGCTAGTTGGTACAACCACCTATGAAATCCAGTGTACAACTTCTCTAGGGTATTCCTCCCAAAATAACACCCTTACAGAAGAGAAGCATCCGCTTTCAATGGTAAACCAGAGAGAACGCAAAGGCCTGCAATAATGACACCAACAAAATGGATTAGAGCATATGAGAGAGAGAAGGAGAATAATGTTACAAAAATGTTCAATTCAAATGGGGAGCCTATGTTCGATGATCCATAATTCTTTGACACCTATGTTGAGAAATTTCCCATTGGGATGAAAAGAAAATCTATCTTTTATGAGCTCACATATTGGGAGCATCTTAAGATTTCCCACTTACTATATCCCATGCATGTATATAAAAATGTTTCATCTTATTTATGGAGGCACATATCATCAAAATAAAGTGACACATTGGATGTTAGGAGAGATCTTATTTCTTCAAAAAGTAAAAAGAAACATTGGCCAATAAAAGAAAGTAGAGGAGAGGTTGGTACCTCATGGTCTTTCAATCAAGGTGATGTCTCATGGATATTGAATAAAGTTGATCTTTCTTTGGTAAAGGAATTTATATTGGGTGTGAAGGTGCCTTATTTATATGGGTATTCACTACGACACAACTTCACTATGGAAGACAATTTGTTGGGGTTAAAATTACATGACCATTTGAACCTTCTAAGAGTATGTATGTCAAAAACATGATTTTAGTATTTTTTTATAAATTCATGCCATGTGATAAACATAATTAATTTTGTATGTGTTTACTTTGTAGTATCATTATCCTCTGCTCATGTGTGGGTGTGTGAACCATGACTTCCCCCAGGACCTATGTTGTGCCATATCTAAATTATCTACATTTGTATGTTGGATCACATCAAAGGAGATTCATATGGCTAGCATTCCATGGTGGCGTCAAGAGATAATTGAGGTTGTTTGTATGTTCTAGAAGGAACTGGTGACAAGTTTCATGAACTTGCAGGTTCATCTTCTAATTCACCTAGTAGATGAGGTTGAATTCAAAAATTGATGCCATCAATAAATTCATTCTTTACAATATTCTGAGGCAACACGGTCGTGGGTTGCATTGTATGAACAAAAGAGGAGGAAATGGGACAGTGACAAGAAATAATTTAGACTATTGAATGGTAGAAGCATGACTTATCCTGATCATTTAAAATAAAATATGCCAATGATATTCCCCAATAGTTGGGTTGTTGACCAAGTAAGAGAGAAATATGGTGCATTCAGTTGTTACCTGCATGCTGAAGAGGATGCACTAAACATAGGGATTGGGTGTAGCAACTCGATAATAATCTTTGTGTACATTTTTAACTTCATAATGCACCTTTGAATTGTAAAATCTATATTTTATATTTTATTGGTTGGATTATTAGACACATGACATTGTGATGTTTTCACTTTTTTATAGGTGCACTTGTTCCCATCTATGTGGGCATATGGAAACCATTTTTGCACAGAGGGTGTTGATGATGGATGAATGACACAAGATTCTAGAGTGGAAGTCAAGTTCGACTAATATAGTCATGCTAGCCATCATGACCAAAACCTAATACGAGGGACGTTAGGTTATGTTAGAAAGATACAAGAGATCATTCAAGTGGACTTCTCTTCTTTCCAATGTGTTATTTTTAGGTGGAAGTGGTGGGACACCTTTGATAAGAATAATGTAAAGGAATATCGTGATAGTGGGATGATATATATCAACTCTAGAAAGATGTGGGATGAAGCTAAGGAGCCTTATGTTTTCCCAAAACACTGCAACCAAGTGCTTTTTTACCTAGATGCGTTGGATAGGGATTGGTGGTTCGTATTAAGACACGACCCTATACCAAAACAAATTTTTTAGAAAAACAATGTTATCATGCCAAGCGAGGACGATAATGAGGGTGATGACAAAAAAGAGTGAAATGTATATGTTTTATTTCATCATTAATAATGTTTTTGTATCTTTTTGCTATCTTTATTTCGCTAATTATATTGTTTTTTATTCATCTTCTCACAGATGAAATGTTAAGTTAATTATAACAAATATTTGAACAATTTTAGTTGGTTAAAAGTAAGTTTGATGTGTAATGTGTTTGTCTTTCAAATTATTTGTGATTGCATAGAAAAATTGATTGAAATAGAATTTTATATTGTTATTTGAACATATTTATATGTTGTTGCATGTTTAATTATGTAAAATTTTAAGAATTATTATCATGATAAAGTTGTAAGAATTATTATCATGTTCAAAAAGGCCTCAAGATGTTAGATGTTTGACCCTTTGCCAACATGTTATAGAAGCATTGATACCTAAAAACGAGCATAGTAACAATGGTGTACTTAGAATTATGATATGTATAGAATGTGACATTTATCCATTTAGTAACAATCCTCTTATCCTTGGACACACTCAAGCACTTGTATAAATCACTTTTGTTAATGATATGACTTTGATCCTTATATCTCTTAGGGAAATAATTTTAACATTTGCATTGTAATTCCTTGCTTGAGCATTTGAGTTGTGAATATTTTAAACCATGCATGAGTTATTTATTTATTTAATTAATTTATTTATATATATATATATGCAACAACATATAATATTTTTACAGTTTGAAACATGTTTAGATATTGAATGGTAATGTTTTTAATTTACATAGTTTTTTATTTATCCTAATAATCTATGTTGATATTAGAAGTAATAATATGGTTGATATGTATGTTTAATAGTACAACCTTTTTTATCATATGCTAACATGATGATTCAAAAATTGAGTTTATGTTCATGTATTTTGTAGATTTAAAAGTAAGATATTTAACAAATAATGTGGTTTATAATTTTAAAATTAAATTTCTAACATGATTTTGTGATAATTTGGTTTTTAACTAAAGTGTTTGTTAGTTTACATACTTTTATCATTGCTTTTGGAAATATTTATAAAATTATGCCCCCAATGTTGAGTAAAACCATAATTAATGAAGTAATTTAAAATTTGATAGCAATCAACTTACAAAATAATTTCAAAATAACAATAGGAAGATTAATTTGCATCCATAAAATTTTAGGGCCAATAGAATCTTTATCATGGAGATCACAATTTTTTATAATAACTATTTTTAGGGTCGAAGAGTCTATTAAAAAAGAGTAATTGGTACAGTAGAAAATAACATTTATTCATATGTAATTTGTTTTTTGAAAAATACTTTATTTAGAATGAATATATATGAACTATCTATGCAATAGAAAAATGTTTATGGTAGTCTTACAATTATAGTTTCAACCATATTGAACTTTGTAATTTATAAAAATATCTTTTCTTTTTTTATTTAAATTAAGTCTTTATGTTTCATATATAAAATTTTGATATAAGTTCACCAATACATAATCTATAATAAAGATCATTTAATAAAAATAAACATCATGATGATAACCATCTAACAAACATAAACATCATCTAAAATACACATTTAAATTCGCTAACATCATCTAACTAATTATATATACCTCTAGCACATATAAACGTCATTAATTAGCTAGCACACAAATCTGATAATCTAAGAGGGCATCATCATTGTCATCACATCTAACAAAACACAAGCATTGTCTAACATCATCATCACACACATCTAACAAACATCTATCAAGCACATTTCACAAACATATCTAACATGACCTAAAAATGTACGCATCAACATCAACATATAAATTAATTAAGTACATAATCATGATCAACAGGAAAAATGCACATCTAATAAACATTGTTATAACATACACGTCTATCAAGCACATTTAATAAACATATATAACATGACCTAACAATACACACATCAACATATAAATTAAGTACATCAACATGAACAAAAAAAATGCACCAAATATATATATATATATATATATGAACAAGCCAAATAACCGTTGTATTATATCCGGTCCATCCTATGGGATAATATTCATATCTAAAACAATAGTGGAGGCCTGGCCTGTAGTAGAAAATGATGGATGGTCGGGAGGAAGTGGTTGGTCGACTCTCTGACCAGAAATAAGTGGTGGAGGAATAGGTCTTGCCTTCTCATGTAGGTGAGGTGAAAGAGGAGGATGAGGAATAGGTCTTTCCTACTCATCTAGGTAAGGTGAAAGAGGAGGAGGAACAATATGTGTTTCCTGCTCATGATCTAGGTGGGGTGAAGGTGAGTTGTGCCTATCATCGGGAGCCATCCTCGTTGCTAGTATCCTGGTAGCTCCGATGATATGACACATAAGAGGCATCAAATCATGTGACATCTCCCTCCAAAGATCCAACAGAATATGATCTTCCTTGATGTCTCGCATCAACATAGGGCAGACTCCCATCTCAGTCAAAAGTGCACAGAGTCGGTCACCCATCTCCAACCTGAATCATGTATCTAGCCTACCACACATGTCGTTGAGTATACGCACCCGAGGACCTTGACCTGACGCAGCCTAGGGAATCATTTCCTCATCATCATCTACTGGGAGAGGAGGCACGTCCCTAATGAAAGTGCCAATATATACAAAATATATAGTACAAAACAATAATTACATAGTTTCATTAAACAATTTAATAAAACAAGTTAAAGAATGTGTTAGAATTAATTTTTTTCTAATTAAGCAAGACAATAAAATGAAACTAGATTAATTTAAACAAAACACTAATATTACCTCTATCATCTAGTGGCTCATCTGGTGTGAAGAGGATGTTCGGGTATCCTCACCAATCCAAAACCACGTAAGGACACGACACCATGATGAACATGTGATCTACCTCACTACCTAGTATCCCTTGTGCATCTGGGGAAATCTTGGTCAGAAACTCTTGTTGGCCCCTCTTGGGCATCATCTCCCCCCACATGTGCATCCACACATGCATCCTCGACCTAGCAGGCTGACGCACAAAATTCATCCTAATCTCCGAAAACGTCTCAAAAAATAAGAAAAACAACTTTGAGGAAAAATCGGAGTTCGACATCCCATGTATCATAGCACAATATCTATCTAGCACCATACAAAAATTCCACAAAAAATGGCAGAGCATCTGATACACCGTGGCCTATGTACCAACAAATTAACATAATACAAAAGAGGGAAACTAATGCACTTCCCATCACTGGTAAAGTGTGTTATGGTCATCACTAATAATGAGAGGCACCTAACCTCCTCTGCACCAAAAGAAACAATCTGCAGTTGTCCACCAGAAACCTGAAAATTAGCAGGGGATAGTACATCAACCCCAATATATCATTGAGATTACATGAGTTGACTCTCCGCTGTAACACCTACCGGGACATTTGGGAACTGGGGAAAATCCTCCCCTTTCTTGTATATCCTAGTGATAAATTAAATATCCTCCTCAGTGGGATGGTACCACTAATCCAGACCCACATGAAAATATTTTCGATGGACATCCCATCGATGAATTAGATGCACCAACAACCCATAGTGCCCCTTCAAGGATGTAGCCTCCTCATAGTACTTAAGGAGGCCTACATTCCTTAAGAGAACATGAGTCGCTGAATTAATAGGGTGAGGGTACACATCCCTCTCCCTCTCCCTCACCTCCCATTCATGTACAACAATGTAAAGGTCCACCCTCTCCTCCTTCTGTTGCTACTGCTCTCTCTACTCACGTCTCTACATGATGAACATATGAAATACATCAGCTTCACTCATACATAAAACATAAAAAAAATATACTAAATGAGAAATTTATTTATAAATATGGAAAAATAAATTCCTTCGAAAAATAAGTAAATTTCATAACCGATGCACTTGAAAAACAGTCAAGCACTACCCGCGGTGCGTATATAACTTGTGAGAACCGCCCACAGTGCACCAGTGAAAACTAACGCACTGTATAAAATTTGCTATATTATGTTATGCGATGCATTGTGTAACCCCACCGCACCAGTGTGGTTAGGTAAACCCACACCTCAGTGTGTTACAGTTATCCTATGCACCGCTTAATATAAAAAAAAATTAAAATTAAAATACTAACACACCTTAAAACAATTTTTTAAAAATTACTTAAGGCGGTGCATATATGTTCCTTATATGCCTTGGTGCGTTTAAGTAATGAATACACACCACCCCAATTATTTTTAAAAATTGACACACTACCCCATCGGTGCGCTACGACTACCCTACACACTACTTGAAATAAAAACAAATTAAAATCCTAATGCACCTTAAAATAATTTTTTAAAAAATAGTTAAGGCGATGAGTACACATTCCTTAAATGAACTGGTGTGTTTCAGTAACAACGACACACTTTTCCACCAATTTTTTAAAATTGATGAGTACGAAACTTTGCAATTTTTTATTTAATTGTTTCAGGCGGTGCACTCAAGTCATTCAGATCGCACCGCTAGCGGTGCACACAGAGTATTTACATGGCACACTGTGACAAAATGCTAATTTTTCAAAATGGTGTGTTTCTAAACATGAACACACCGATGCGCAATCTTACTAATGCACCACAAAAAATAATATATCTGATTTGTGTGGTGCATCATGTACCGTAACGGACTAGTGTGTTAGAGGTACTGAGACACATCACTGAATAACTAAATAATTTTACGCGGTGCATCGATAAACAGATGCGCCAATGCATTCCTCTTTACCTATTCACCGCCAAGGAATTTAACATTATGTTGTGGTGTGCCCTGTAAATTTACAGGGTGTACCAATTGTGGTGCAAGCCGAACGTCCCAAATGCACCACGCATAAATTTTTATTTATTTATTTTAAACAATGAAAAATTAACTAAATTTTAAATTTTAATCCGCCAAAAACTTAAGTTATAAAGAAACAAAGATATTACCTGGACATTTTGTCATCGAGGACGCATGGTTGGCATGTAGTAAAAAAAAACAAATTTTCCCACTACTTGGAAAAATTTGAAAGCCACACACACATCAATAGACAGAAGGAAGACAATCAAGAGAATCACTAACGAAAAGGCACTTCAAAGAGGAAAAAGTGGCACCAATGCTTTTGAGCTCTACAACATTGAAAATGGTAAATATGAATTTTATGGTTGACAATGTTTTTTTGTTAAACCTTGTTCCATTGCGCTCGATGACTGAATTCATGGGTGCTACAATATTTATGTAGCACACGGGATAATAGTTTTTACAAATAACTCAAACATGGTGCACCCTTTTAGAGCATGGGTGCACACCATGCTTTTGGTTACCATCGAGCGCACTGGCATATATATTTTTCGGTGCACTGATGCGTCTGGTGTTAAATAAGGCACCGATTATTTAAAAAACAATAACCCTAACATGGTGCTCCCTTTGGAGCAATGGTGCCCCCGATGCGCAATAGAATATATTTTTTTAAATAATCCTACAATGGTGCGTAAATGTTTTTATTTATCCATGTCACGGTGCACTCTATTATTAGCAGCACCAGTGTGGTTGGTTTTAACAACTACACCATATTATATATTTTTTAAAATAACCCTATCACGGTGCATCCGTTTAGAGCATATGTGTTGACCGGTGCGTCAGTATACCATAGAGCGCACCAGAGTATATTTTTTGAAATAATCCTACGATGGTGCATATTTGTTTTATTTAATCATGTCACAGTGTGCTTATTGATTCAACACCCCAGTGCATTGGTGTGTTATAAACACACCCGTGAGGTGTATTTTAAATATACACACTGTTCTTCTTTAAAAGTTATCGAAATTTGTATTTGTCAATAATATAGATTAGAATTTTGCTAGACTAAGCATGTCATAGACTCAAGGATTTGGTGAACTCTCAACTATATTACAAATGGGAAATTATTATAGTTTAGGATTTTGAGAGACGATTATGATAATTGAGAATGAGATCAAGGTTATGATCATTGATGGTGAGATCACACAGGTTATGATCATCGACAGCGAGATCATGCAGGTTATGATCATTGACAGCGAGATCACGTAGTTTATGATCATTGACAACGAGATCACTCAAGTTATGATCATTGATGGCGAGATCACGTAGTTTATAATCATTGATGATCATGCAAGATGGTTATGATCATTGACAACAAGATCACACAAGGTTATAATCATTGATGATCATGATGGCGATATTGGAATGGCGATCCAGACGGTAGCAGGTACCCATGGAAAAAGATTCCCATCGTGGACATCATGGTCATAAGAACTCAAATTGTCATCAAAATCACACACAATTGTGAATTAGAAACTAATATATATTAGAATTTTTCTAGACAACCCATTTGTTGAGACTTCACCAAATACTTAAGTCTACAACAAGGTTTATATGATTATAGATTAAAATTTTGAGAGACTACCCATACTTTAGAATGGATTCTTTATAGCTGAAATTCCTATACTTTAGACTCAAGTCTTTACAGCTGAAATGAAGACAAAAAAAATCACGGAAACGCCCAGGAAACAAATCCCTCTCCCTCTCCCTCACCTCCCAATCCCATACAACATTGTACAAGTAAACCCTATTCTTTTGTTGTCGCTGCTACTCTCTCGGCTGACGTATCTGCATGATTAAGAATATGGATGATAATTGTTTTTTAATTTAACACTTTTATGGTGCACTAAATAACTAGTCTCACTGGTGCATCGTTATTTATGTAGTGCACTAGAGTATTTTTTTCAAAAAACTTACTAAGATGCACCATTTTTTGGGAGAATGCGTTCACATTGGTGCAATTTTTTAAGTAGTGCACCTTCATATATAATTTTTTTTTAAATAACACTGCCACGGTGCACAATTTTTAAGAGAAACTTTGTGCCCCGGTGCATCATTATTTATGTAGTGCATCAGAGTATTTTTTTGTTTGAAATAAACATACTACGATGTGTTAGTTTTTAGGGAACCAATACATTAGTTGTATAATATGCACATATGTGTTATATATTTATAAATGCACCATACAAAAACATCCGCTAAAACCTCCACTCTCTCTCCTCTGCTAGTATCCTCCACTATAAAATTTTTGAGAATGGAAACACTTGTAGTGCATGACCCAAGGGAGAATGAGTAGGTAGCATAATTTTCACAAGTGCATAATTTGACAAGAGAAGTTTGTATGGTGCAAGGGAGAGGTCAAGGCCATACCCAAAGCATATTTCTTATTATAATAAAAAAATTTGAACTAGATTACTTTGAGAAGGTAGGAGAAGTACAACTAGGAAATGATACATAAAGAATGATTGAAATACAACTTGATTATGCATTTATATGGCGTTTCTCCATTTCCAGCGAGCATCCATAGCCCCGACGAAGTCACCTAGGTGTCACAAGTTTTGATCCACTTCCATTGAGTGTCCATAGCCCCAAAGAAGATACATGCATGTCCCATATGAGATGGAATGCCTTTCCCCAAGCCTTTTACCTTTATAATATGATTCTCTTAAATTCAGAGAAAGGTGGATGGGGGGGATCCCATTTTTCCTTTAAAGGGGTGCAAGATGACACCTGTGAAAGTGAGAGTTTCCAACTTGGTTATAGATTATCTAAATCCTTGATAAACATAACCTAAGTACCCCAGGTGCCTTTTTGAAGCAGTTTCCATTTGGTTTTAGACAAACACAAAACTTTCTCTTGCGTATGAACTTTACCTCACTCTACCTACATTTAAGAGAACAATGTTTGTCTTCTATTGAATTATGATCCTCTACTAGGTCTGGCTTGAATTAATGCACAACATTGTTACATAGAGAGATATGAAGTCATGTATAGAAGCCAAAAATGTATATTTCCAATATTTTGGTACCAATGGGTCACACCTTGAAAGTTACTCATATTTGAGACACCAAATTCTCTGAGAAGTCTAAGGAAAGAAATTTGAAATTGGAGAAAAAGGAAAACCAACTAGAATAAAAAACAAATGAAAGTGAAAAGCCTAAAACAAAGCAATACATGCGCAAAAGATAAAGTAAAAATGAAGCAAAAAATCAAATAGGAGAAAGCAAAATCTTTTTTTATGTACAAGGGAAAGATGCCTCAAAGGCTAGCTGATGTAATGTTTAAGGATTTGGCCATTGACAGGGAGGAGGTTTGCATCGCCTTCAATTTTTTTCAATCGATAGGTTCCTAGGCCAGTGTTTTCTTTGATTATGAAAAGGCCCAACCACAACTGTTGAAACTTCAAATGTTTGTCTTTTTCTTCATGTGGCTTGTCCCACTTGAGGACTTGGTCACCAACCTTAAGGTATTTTTTTCCAGCAATTGTTTTATCAAACCGACGTTTAATAGTATGTTTGTGATATTCAAATTTGGTTTTATCTTTGACACGGTTCTCTTCTAGATTTAATAAGGTGTTAATGCACTTTTGGATAACATGGAACTCTCTCCTGCGTGGTTGTTGTGTAAGTTGAAGGTAAGGGAGATAGATATTTGAAGGAAGGATAAATTATTTTCCATAAACAAGAAAGTAAGGAGAAGTCCTATTAATTCTTTGGGAGTAACACGATCATCCTAGAGGGCATTGGGTAGTGCATTGTGGTAATTCCTCTACTTGTCGACTAGAGTTCGTTTAAGGATGCACATTAGATTTTTGTTTATGGACTCAACTAGAATATTTCCCTAAGGGTAATAGTTAGCTATATATTTTAAAATTATCCTTTCTCTAGAGAAAAATTTGTCAATTTCAATGATGAAAATATGCATCATTATCAAATACAAGAGTGTTGGGCCCCAACAACTCTCCCTAAATTTTTTACAAAATTTAAAGGCCCCCCCGTTAGAATCTTGATAATTATAATGAGCTACAGAATCAATATTTTCAAATAGTTTCATACCTTGGCTTGCTTTGAGGCAAACTTAAGACATTCATTATAGTATGATATATTCATTACAAGAGTATATGTCAAAAGTTAGAAACGAGCATAAAAATCTCAATTTAAACAAAACATTAATTTTTATCAAATGTTCACTTTCATTTGAATTATGATTATGTGTTCTTTCTTTTGTTCATTAGCAAGTTTGACTATTTTGAATAATGGGTTCAATACTTCATCAAATAATATCTTGGTTGGTTTCTCATTTTTCATGAAATCATTTGGTGATATTAATTAATTAAATTCTTTTTTCATTTTGCATCTCATTTCAAAATAATAATAATAAAAGAATTATCTATCATTTGTTTGATTTTGTAAAAAACTAAAATTAATATTTTTCTTCATTAACTTAAAGATTCTAGATCATATTTGAAAGAAAATTATAAACAATGTTTGTTTATAAGTTATAGTTAGTTTAAGGCCCGCACAGGTGTAGACGGATTGGCAAGTGTCGTGTAAATGGAAGGAAATTTGTAAAATGAAGTCTCATGTTCGATTCTCACCCAGATTTACTCGTGCGCCATTCTTGCGGGCTGGGTGGTTGCACCTGGGGTTATAGTGGTAGCCGACGGGGATCTACCTCGTGTCACTTGAGTACGAGAACTGCGAGTTGCTGATTCCCCCAGTATATAAAAAAAAGAAAAAGTTATAGTTAGTTTAAATTCATTTTTTATTTTTCTAGATTTTGTTTTATTCATAATTTTTAGGTTATTAATTTAGGTTTCTTTTTGTTTCACAAGTTTCTATTATCAAATATTTAATACGGATCTAATCATGGCTTGATTTTATTATCCAAATACGTTCAAGATGTTTGATCAGAAAATAATTTTGGATTGCTACAAAAATTTTTATGAACAACAACAGATAAAATTTGGAAAGGCGTCAAGATCAGATAGACGATTTTGTAGAACTGATTGCAGCCAAACCGTGAGGAATTTGATGAAACGGTTGAAAACCCAGAACCCAAATGGACCCATTTACCTTGGCAGTACTGATTTTCCCAAAATAATGCACGATTTGAGAGATATTGATGTCTTTTTACGAGACAAATTTCAGGTGGCGAAAATTAATAGTGATGCCCAGACTATTCATTCATTGTATAAATATATGAGAAAGTTCAGAGCCAACAGATCCAAGAATTGGAGAGTAGGATTTTAATCCTTTCTGTTTTGTATATTATTGCTTTTGTAAACTTTTTTATTTATTTTCAAATGGAGTAATGGATGGCTGGAATCTTTGGGAGAATGGATGAGTATTTTCAAAGAAGAATATGGAATTTTAGGTTGCTTAATGGCTTTTGTCCTGTGAATAAAATTGTTTTATTTTCATTATAATATCTTCATATTCTTTGAATAATTGATTATGCCTTGATTTAAATAGCTTTAGTCTTTTTTATCAATACATGGTTAATTATTATCATTTATGTATTAATTTTTCCAATCTTTAAAGTCTATTATCCAAAAAAATTCTTCCAAGACTACAGAATGGACAAGTGATTCCAAAAACTTAATAGAACGGTATATATTCATTTTGGCTTTAGCCTTTTGTTTATAATGTTGTTATTTATTTATTTTTATATCCTGTTACATGTGCATGTCTGATATCTTTAGATTAAATGATCTGTGATGTGTAGGAGGTTTATATTATAAATACCATCTATCATTTGCTTCAATCAAAATATAAATGTTGTGATTATATCTTCGATTTAAATAATGAGATTTATCTTTGAGTTTTAAATTGAATGATAAAATGAATAGATTGCTTCCAGATTTATCTTGTTGTAATCATATATAATTATGAGATCACAGGTTTATGTTTTTGTTTCCTTTTCTGTCATTAAAACCTAAGCTGCCAATACATGTTCTGAATTTATTTAGAACAGTCATAAGGTTCATTGCAGATTTCTCTCTTGGACATGAAAGTTGGATGTTCACCACTCATGTAGATGCTTGGATACACCTCACTAACTCACTGACATGATAGCTTCTTTGTATTTTTCTGTCATTTACATATCATTGAAACTAGAATGTATGGTTCAGCTTTGACTATCCACATGTTCATGTTTCATTAAGTTTTTTTGCAAGATTCTTTAAATTTATAAAAGAAAAACAATAAATATTTTTATGTGCTTTCTTTATCTTCTTCCTAGAAGCAATCATTTTTCACATCGATTTTCGTAAGTTTCGATTAAAACTTGTAGCTTGTAAATCATGTAAATAAACGAGACTTGTATATCTTCTACTTAAATACAACTACCACAGTTACATTAGAACATATGTACATATATATATAGTGTTTAGTAATTAATTAGTTATTTTAGCTCTTTTATTTAAGTTGTTTGTTTCTTCTAGGACTTTTAGATTGGCCAACGGAGCCATTAAACCTGTTAGAACGAGTTATACCAAACGACTTGGGTTATTTAGACAACCCCAAACCGGACTCTCTCTTCTAGTTGACGAATGATCGATTTCGCCTATCAACAGTACTCCAAACCCGGTCATAATGTGTTGTTCCAAGAAATATATTATCACTTCATTATTTGCCTTGGTTAATGGTATTTCTTCCTTCCATTGGGTAAAATAATCAGTGGCAATTAGAATATACTTTTGTTACTTAGATGAGTGAGGGTTGATCTCACTAATTATGTCCAGTCCCCATTATTCCAAAGTTTCTTAAACAACTACAAGTTGAAGTGGGACAACTACCTTGCTTTCTCTTCTGGTTGACTTTTGGAAAATGTCATAGCTCTGAGAGTAAGCATGGGAATCCTTAAATACTAATGGCCAATAGTACCCAACTCTTAATATTTTGTTGGATGTGGTCTCTCCCAAAAAATTACCTCCATCTAGTCCATCATGCATATCTTTGAGAAATTTGTCGACGTCTTGTTTCTCGAGACATCGGAGCAGAAATCTGTCACAATTATTCTTGAACAAGATGTCATGAACCAATTGATATTATGAAGACTTCAAACTTAGTGCACTTCTTTGTTTGGAATTAATAGGATCACGAGCAGTTCCATGCTGAAGATAGTTCTTGAGATCACTATACCACAAATTATGGATTGATGAAATATAAGGGGCTTGTTGTGTATAGAGATTTGGTTCCTCTTTCCATCCATCTTCTCTTGATCCTTAGAATCCATGGATCTGGTTGCTAGATTACATAGTCCTTAACCTTTAACAATGGTTGATGGTTTGAATTCAAGGTCATATTCTTGTAAAGAGGTCATCTAGTTGCCTCGTCCCTCACCCAGTTCCCTCTGAAAAAAGAGAGATCTAACTTCCATGTGAGGGATGATCACCTTAGTCTGATTTTTTAATATATAAGGTATGAATTGTTTAATAGCTTTGTGGAAAAAAAAATCATGCTTGTCAACCATTGGGTAATTTAGTTCAATATCTTGGAGTCTAGTGCTCATAAATGCTATGGGGAATTCATTCCCTTGCTGGTCCTTCTGAGTGAGCATTGTTGCAAGGGAATGATATGAAGCAAAAGTGTGCAGCAAGAAGTATTTGGTAAAATATAGACTTTGAAGAGTAGGCATAGTCTCTATGGATACCTTGATCTTCTCAAATGCCTCCTTTTCAACAGATATCCACTTGAATTGAATGTCCTTCTTTGTCATCTACTGAAGGGGTTTAACAATTTTGACAAAATTAGCAACAAATCTCCTTAATAATTTGATTTTCTCGAAAAAAAATTAAATAGAAATTTTACTGTGTGGGGGTAGTATTTGAGTAATGGCTTTGGCTCATTCTGGGTCAAAAAAATTCCCATCCTTGGAAATAATATTTCCCAATAGTTTACCTTCTGAAATATCAAAGTTGCTTTTCTTGGGATTTAGATAAATACCATATATTTTGCACCTTTCAAAAATATGCTTTAGATGCTTCGGGTGATCATGTTTTTTCTTTGAATAAAATGTCACATCATCGAGGTAAATCACCATGTTGTGATCAATTATACCGTTAAACACTATATCCATTTCCCTATGAAAGGTAGCACCAATGTTGATTAGGATGAAGGGAATTCTATGATATGAAAACGTTCACCACTTTTTCTTTAAAGTGGTCTTCAATTCGTCTAGTTATGCTACAAGAACTTGATTGTAACAAGAAAACTCGTCCAAAAGAGAGAACATTTGGGAACCAGAGACGAGTTGTAATATTTTCTACATGGGGGGAATGGGGCAATTGTCTTTGTTAGGAGCTTGATTTAAGTTTCAAAAATCCACACACAATCTAATCTTCCTCGATTTCTTCAGGACAAGCACTAGATTGGACACCCAAGTGGAATAACGAACCTTAAAGATAATCCAAGAATCTAGCAGCTTCTTCAATTCCTTCTAAATAAACGGTCCAAGAGTCAGATGTATCTTCCTCAAATTCTATTGGAATGTTTTGAAACCCTCTTTGATTGGAATTAAGTGTTGAATAATATGGGTGTCATATGTCTTCAAGTCTTCATAGTTCTAAGTGAATACATCTCAATATTTCTTGAATAGATGAGTCAATGTGTGTTTCTCCACCTATGAACAACAAGTGCCTAGATTGGTGTATTTGGGTTGTTCATAGGTCCCTAGATTCATTAGAATGTGCATCATAGTGGAGTTGTTTATTTTTTGATTCATAGGATTTATGATCTTAGTTTATAGATCAAACAAATTTTCAAGCGACAACAAATTCCTTAGGATGAATTTATATTTTATATTATTTGTTTCATCCCGATAGTCTCGAAGATTTTGTTCATGTACTTCATCATCTATTACAAAATATTGGAATAAGTCAGCATTGGTAAGAAAAATTATGATATGAGTATCATTATTGAACACTCTCTAGTTTGTGACGTTGTCTAGTATTGAAGGCCTGCAAATAATTTAAACATAAAAACTGTTATTAAGGAGCGTGAATCTAAATGTTTCATTTGCTAAAGTGTCTGCATCATTGTTTTGGAAATGAGGTATAGAAGTAATATTAAAAGTTTCAAAGGAATAGAGAAATTTTCATACCTCATGCTTATAACCTTTTAAGTGGGGAGACATGCAATGGATATTGTTTCTTACATGTTTGACAATTATCTCTAAATCACCAAACACTCGAAGGAATTTTACCTAAAGTTCAATGGCCTTTTTTCAAGCCTTGGACCAAGGCTTCATATTCAGGAGTGTTATTGGTGCATTCAAACTCTAAATGACATGATATAAGAATCTTATGTTGTTCAGGATCGATAAGGATGCATCCTTCCACGGATCCTTCCTAATATCTTGAGCCAACTAAGAATAAATTCCACATGTCAATGTGTAAATTCGAGTTAGTTTTGAAAACACCATGCATTTTTAATATAGTACAATCATTAGCATCATCCTAAGTGCAACAAAGGAGTCCATATTGTGTGTTTGCTAGAATTGGGGATGGATGCACTTCATAACAACCATGGTTAGTATCTAAAAAATAATTTCCCGAAGAAGTATGGGTGAAGTTGATGGGATCATTCTTACCTTCAAGTTTTGTTACATTATGTTTCATATGAGCCTCTTTTTTCACCCACATATGATTTGTCTTACCTTTGTATGGAAGCCACAATTGAGACCAGTCCGTGGAGAAATAACCTTGAATTTTTGCAAACCACTCCTTGTTCAACAATAAACCATAATTTTCTGGAATATCAACAACAACAATATCTATGACCTGGTGGACTCTAGGATAAGATTATAGCCTAATCATAACATATTTAAGCTCACCTATTACTTTAAAATGTGACCTATCTAACTGTATGATTCTATTCGTACTCATTTATCAGACAACCTTTATTTGTTGAAAAACTGAGTATGGCATGATATTACAGGAAGCACCAGAGTCCACTAGGAAACTATGCTCATTAAAATTGAATTTTTTTTATGAAGAAAGGGTGGGACCTGGGACCTCGAATGTGAGCCTATACTGGCTGCATTTATATTATATTTAATTTCAACTTTTCTTTTTGTCTTTTCTTTAGTAGTTTTAGAAATTTTGTACATTGTAGAAATGATGTTTTTATGAGGGTCATTGGAATTGAAAGTGTCAAGAATAAGATCACATTTTTGGGGAAGTGCACATATATCATACAAGGAGATTTTTTCCTTGGTTTTATTTAGATATTCAATAACGTTATATTCCAAAGCATGAGTTTCAAGTTTGCTTGTTGTTTTTATTGGTTGAGAGGTACCAGGTTTGTTGATGTTGGATGATATAGAGGTGTTTGGTTTTTTAGTAGGAACATGAGGTGTTGAGAACAAATAGCATAAAAACCTTCGAATAAGTACTACATGCATTGACAAAGAGAGAAATTTAGATAATAATCCTCTTCGAGGGGGAAACCTCCTTATACATCACATGAATTCACAATACAAGATCATTCCAAATGAAAAGGTCTCCTTGATATCTATAGGAGACTAGGAGGTACAATTACATCTAATGGACCCAATCCGACATAAATAAAATAACAATACTAATTTAATATTCACTAATTAAGGGGTAATGTGCCACAATTTAGGGCTTCACATGCCCCTATCCTTCAAACAAGTGTTGTCCTCAATGCTTGAGTAGTTTTGGATGCTTCTGTATAAAAGACTCATCTTCCCATGTGGAATATTCAATAGTTAGTTTCTTCCACTTAATGAGATACTTTGAAATTGCTCTATTCCTTAGCTGGTGAATTCTTGTTTCAGTGATAGCTTCAGGATCCAATATGATTTTTCCTTCTTTATCAAGTTATGGAAATATAGTTTGAATTGGGATGTTGTCACCTATAACCTTCTTTAAGCATGAAACATGAAAAACTGGGTGTACTCGCGAAGATGCATGAAGCTACAATTTGTATGCCATTGTACCAATATTTTGCAACACCTTATAAGGGCCATAGTACTTTGGTGATAATTTATTATCCTTCTTAAAAATACCCAATCCCCTACTTCAAAACTTCTTTCACTACAATGCTGATATGCTTGTTGTTTCATGTGATTATGTTCCATGGTCAGGTTGTCCTTTAAGAGTTGGAGAACTTGTTGTTGATGCTCGATGTGATCTTCCACAGCTTGAACCTTATATTTTTATTTTAGAGAAGAAGTTATGGATGGTGGGTGGTATCCATAAAGAACCATAAATGGTGTCATTTTTTTTGTAGTATGAAATGAATTGTTATACCACCATTCTAACAAGGGTAACAACATGAACCATTGTGTTTGTCTATCAGAGACAAAGCAACAAAGGTAGCCTTCTAGAAATTTGTTCACTCTTTCAGTTTGTCCATCAGATTCTAGATGATAAGATGAGTTATGAGCCAATTGAGTACCCAAACAAGAAAATAATTATATCCAAAAATGTCCAGTGAATATGGGATCTCTATCACTTACAATAATATTTGGGCTTCCATGTAGATTTTGAAATATCTCCATGAATATGGTAGCAACTATACTGTCTTTTAAATGATGAGAGGGTGAAAAAACGTGTGTGTACATGGTAAGTCTATCAACACCGTGATGACACTCTTTCCTTCAGACTTCGATAACCCTGTGATGAAATCCATGGAAACCTCCTCCCAATGTTGACTTGGAATGGATAATGGTTGTAAAAGACCCGTGTTCTTAATTGTTTCTACCTTATTTTGTTGGAAAACCAAACATTATTCCACAAACCTTTGAACATCAGTTTTAAGGACATCTGCAAAAAAATCCCTCTTGACCTTGTGATACGTTTTCAAAAATTTTGAGTGCCCTCCTACCGGAGAGGTGTGCAATTCCAAAAGTACCTTTTGTTTGAGTTGGGATTTCTTACATAAATAGAAGCAATAATTGTACCATAGTAAATCATTTTTCCATGCGAATGTATCAGATGCACTAGAATCATGTTGCAACCTTTGAATGAGAGTCCCCATTTCTTCGTCATTCTTCCATTCATCCCTTTTTTCTATTATCCAATCAGGTTGGATGATAGATATAGCACAGAGAAATGCCTCAACATATTCATCCTTTTTTTAGAGTGCATCTTCCACAACATTTTTCTTCCCTTTTTTGTAGATGTTTTTAAAGTCATAACCCAAAATCTTGGTCACCCATTTTTGTTGCTCTTCTAAAGATAGTCCTGGTTCCAAGAAGTATTTAAGACTATCATGATTTGTTTTGACCTTGAAATGCCTACTTATTAGGTAAGGGAGACATTTCTTCAATGCATGTTGTATTTCCATCATTTCCTTCTCATAAATGGGTTTGTGTAAGTCCTATCCCTTGAGTGGTTGAATTTCAAAATCTAGAGGACTTCCTTCTTGCATTAGAACAACACCAATTCCATTTCCTAAGGCATCCCATTCCACAATAAATGCTTTTGTGAAGACTGGTGTGGTCAAGACAGGATCTTTGCATATTGCCTCTTTAAGTTGTTCAAAAGTTCGAGTTTCCTCTGGAGTCCATGAAAATGCATCCTTCTTATTTAATGTCGTTAAAGGTGTTGTTATTCTTCCATAGTTCTGAACAAACTTGCGGTAGTAACCTGTCAAACCCAAAAATCCTCTAACATTCTTCAACGTTTTGGGAATTGGCCAGTCCATCATGGATTTAATCTTGTTAGGATATAGCTTGACACCTTTATGAGATACAATATGACCCAAATACTCTATCTCATTCACCCCAAAGAAAAATTTGGACAATTTGGCATATAGATGTTTCTCCTTTAGTAGTTTTAGCACCCTATCAACATGTCGAACATGATCTTCCCAAGAATTTTTATAGATTAGTATCTCATCAAAAAATACTAACACAAATTTGCGAAGGAAGGGATTGAAAATTGAATGCATCAACCCTTAGAACATGCACGGGGTCTTCACTCAGTGAACCTGTGACATAACACCTTTGTTCATGGTATATTAAATAATACCCCTAATTTCACTAGATATTGATAAATACCTCCCAAAATCCTTTTGTTGAACCCTCGTCCTAATACATCTTTCCAATAGAAGATACCCCTATTTTTACTTGATATGGATTTATGAGCGGAATGAAATGAAACCACATATTCATAACGTTAACACAGATACACGATGAAACATAATAGAGATACATTAAAACTTGAAAATTATAAAGTGCAGACTGAAAACAAGCTTGCTAGACTGGTGGCAGCTTATCTCTAAGAAGAGATGTGACGACTGTCAGAAAGTTGTCTTAGGTTGATGGAAAGTTGGTATGTATTTTTGGTTGTCATTGATGTCAATGATTTGAGAGTGATATTGAGATTGATGTCAACCCTTAGTGATTGATTTCAACCCTTGGAGAAAGTCTGGTAGCACAAAAGTTTGGGTAATGGACCAAAGGTTGTTTCATGTATAATTGTATGAGTTTTAATATATTTGAAGGTAATAATATTATATATGGATAGTACATGTTATTCCTTTTCCGGTGGTTTGTGGAACGTCACATAAATCCTCATGGTTAGAGAGTTATGGCCATGAGAATTTGGAGAACCCAGGTTTGGGTAATGGACCCAAGTTTGTTTGACGGATAATGGTATGAGTTTTGATATATTTGTAGGAAAGAATATTCTAGATGGATAGTACATGTCATTCCATTTCCAGTGGCACATGGAACGTCACATAACTCCTCACAGTTAGAGAGTTATGTCCATGTGAAGTTGGAGAACCCTCACAACTCATCAAGAAGCCCCCAAAATGTCAAAGTAGTCAAAGTGGTTTATGAGATTTTAGAAGGTAAATAATAAAGTGAAGTGATGAGTGTATTATATTTCAAAGTGAACACAAAATAAATTATTTAAATAATAAAGTTAATGGAGAAATTAGAAGTGGGTTAACCCTAAAATAAGGAAAGTGGGTTAAGATGGTTAAAAGGTAACCCCTTGAGGAAGCTACATGAAAGTATAAATAAGAGGAAACACTTCCCAGTTTAATCACACTTGAGAATATTGAATATCTACTGGTGAATGAGGTATCCAAAGGATATCTAAGCCTAATTTCAGAGGGAAGGTGAAGTAAAGAAATCCGAAATTCAAGGGAGGATAAATTTTTTTGATGATGTTTTCTAAGGTATGTTATTTACAGGTCATGTCACCATTTTCACTATATTTTTTTTTTGCTAGAATGATTCAGATCGTGAAATTAGGATTCCATTGAGAAAACATATCCAAGTAGTTGTGGTACAAATTTCAGCTTGTGGGTCGTTGTATTTTTGGAGTTACACTCCATGGAAAATAGGGTTTGTGGCTAGTCCTGAAACTAGTATAAAAAAGTTGTTTTGGGTAAAAACATTATAACTTATTCATAACATATCCCAATTGAGTAAGACAAAATTTTTTGGTTAGCGTATAGTCTTTAGTATTCGATGTACAATTTTCATATCCATAAAACAAATATTCCATGCGGGGCACGCTCTACAAGTTCGCTCTCTAGAATAAGCCAAAATTCAACAAGGTATGCCATTTTTTCTATAACTCCTTTTCTGAGAGGTTCCAAGTAGTGACACCTGGAGGAATTTCACAAAACACATTGAAGAACATTGTGTACTATTTTTCATATATTTATTCATTACACGCACATACTTATGATTATTTCAAATTAGGGTTGTTGACTAATCCAAAACTAGTCATGTGAGACTAAAGTAAAGTTTGATGAAAATGTTAGTCTCTTGTTGTTAAAGTTAAGGAAGGTTCACATGTATGTGATCATATACACCAGGTATATTACAGAGTTACAAATCAGATTTGGATGATGAAATTGATGAGGGATTTTGGTTAAGTTACATGTTGGGTACATGGTTGAGACAAGTAGTTGATGAGTTGGCACATACATGAGGTGTATAGTTGATGATTTTGGTACATCTTGATGAGTCATAGTTGATGAGTAGTTGATACATGGTTTCTACATACTTGGTACATGGTTGGAGGCACTTGTTAGTAGTATTGTTGACACAAGGTTTATGGATGATGTAGCATACTTGTATTGGTATATTATTAGAAGCACATATTGATCTTGGTGATGATTTTGAGTTGTTGTTTTATGATTGGTTGATGCACTTGTTTATGGTATAGGTTGATTATAGGTTTTTTGGTATAGGTTGGTTCATGGTTGATGCACTTGTTTATGGTACATGAAGATTACAAGTTGAGGTACAGGTTGATGCATGGTTCAGGTTATTAGTATAGGTTGTTTGGTACAGGTTTACAACAATATATCTCACAGTGATAGTGTGACAGTGGTTCCATCATTCTACTTATACGTCAGGGTGGTTGTAGCCACCATCCAGTTGTAGCTGGAGAACATAGGGGGTTGTAGCCTCCTTATGGTTGTAGCCAAAGAATTGGGGAGTTATATCTTCCCTCAGGTTGTAGCCTGAGAAACTAGGGGGTTGGAGCCTCTTTCTAGTTGCAGCTGGAAAACAAAGGAAGTTGGTGCTTCCAATGAATGTAATTCTTAAATACATATAAGAAAAAAAAATCTCTGGTTTTCTCCCTCTTTGGGTTTCCACGTAAAACACTGGTGTATTGTGTATGTGTGTGATTGCTCATATGTTCATTTGTTCATTTACTATGAAACTATTGGATGATAATTCTACATTGATATAAAACTTGCATTTTATGGTAAAAAAGGATTAAATTGCTCTATTACTGATTCACCCCCCCCCCCCTCTCTTAGTAATCCAACAATTGGAATAAGAGTTGGTTCCTTCAAGAAACAGTTTAAGCACTGGAAGGATATCATGGATTATTCTGAGAATGGAGTACGAATGTTTAATGGTCAGAATGGTTTTAAGTATGAGATGTGGAGCAGAAGGACAACAGTATTTTTACATGCATAGGGACATTATATTTGTCTATTAGTTGTTACAGGATATGATAGTTCAAAAAGGGCAAAGACTGTAGCCAAGAAGGAATTGAATAAGAATAAAAAAATAGCAATGGATTTCATCTGGGAAGGATTACCTAATACGGTAAGAGAAAAGGTTGGTAAATTCTCATCAACCAAAGAAATTTGGGATAAGTTACATGACATATATTCTTCACCCATCGCAAATTTAGAAAATGCCAAAGAATATGTAGATACAAATCAAGAATAATTATGAGAGAATTTTTTAGTTCTTTAGATGAACTAAGAGAAGAAAAAAAGTCACCCAAGAAAGAATTGATGAAACAAAAGGAAAGTGTTCACATTTTTGAAGAATCTCAATAGGTCATCAAGAACTTAACAACTCAGCTGGAAGAAGCTAGAAAGATTGAAGAAAATCTTGAATATCAAAAGAAGTATTTGGAAGCCAACATGGAAACACATAAGGAAGAAGAATAAATGAAAGATAAGATATTGACAGATCATCTTAAGGAAAGAAATAACGATCTAAACTATCTTGAGGCAGAGTTTGTTCATGAAGAGAAAGGACTTGAAGAAGAAATACTCACACTAAAAACTCATCTTGAAGAAGCGAAAAGAACAAAAGAAGTCATGAAGTCTCAGATAATGAATAAAGAAGAAGAGATTGAGAAACTTGAAGAAGAAGTTGTCACATTGAGAAGTAAAATTGTCAAGATCAACAAGAACGTTGAAGAGACAAAAACATCCACATCAGTTATAGAGAATGAAGAGAAGCACTCAAGGTTTCTAGAAAATAAGAATGAATAAAACAAAAAGAGTTATGCAGAAGTACTCAAAGGAAGGAATCATGGTCAACCAGAATCTAAGAAAACTACTGAAGATGCATCTTCAGGAATACCATTCATGTTCAATCCACAAAGAAGCTTCAATCATGATCATGACCAGTCAAGTCAAAAATTCAGAAGGACTACACGACAAAGAAGATCATTCACTCCCAGGTGTGCAAATTTCTCTTATGGTCATTGTTTTTATTGTACTAATTTTGGACATAAGGTTGCAGATTGCAGGGATTATAAAAGAAATGTGAAAGAAAGAAGTGCATATATGGCCCCACGTAACATTGAATGTTACAAATGTCATAACTATGGACAGATAGCTAGTGATTGTAGAAGCATGATCGATACTTCCATGAAAGAGAACACTAATATCATATATAAGAAAGTATGGATAAGAAAACAAGAAGAACAAGTGAACAAAGACCATATCCCAGAGATCATAAGATTGACGATAAAAAGAGATGAAGAAAATTCTACAGAGAAAAAGAAAGATGTCAGATACAAAAAGGTTTGGAAAATAACTAAAAGAAAAGGACATGTAAATAAGGAACAAGTTCAAGAGATTGTACTTTCAGGCATTGTAGTGAAAGATGAATCCAAATATAGAAAGAAAGAAGTCAGAGCTCAGAGAGATGATGAATATACCAATGAAGATGATGATGAATTTACCAATGAAGATGATGATGAATACACATCAGAGAAGGAATTGTTCTGAGCCATCCAACATAGAGACTCTAATGTAATATGAATATTAGACAGTGGGAGTCTATGCGATAGTTGTGACAGACCAAAGAACAATGATTCGAGCATTTTGGAGAGTTTGAGAAGACGGATTCAAAGTAGTCAGTTAACATAAGTAAAGTTTTATGGATTAATCAAGACTTCATGATATTATAGTGATAAATGGGTCAACATTATGGACATTTGCGCAAGTAGAGCCTTGGACAGTATGGATGAGAGCATGGATTGATAGATTGGTTCAAAGAGTGGTTCAGAGACAAAGGAACATTATCATAATGGATGATAATTACACATGAAATGGATCAAACAATGCTAATGGATTCCAAATTGACAAATATTTTTTGGACACATGCAATTCATACAATAGTTCACATTCAAAATAGAGTAATTCTCAAAACCAACAATGACATAACTCCCTACGAAATATGGAAAGGAATCAGAGACAACAACCTCTACATCAAGGTAACTCAAGGTAGTATTTTATTAATTGAAATTTATGTTGATGATATTTTTTTTGAAAGTACTAATGACAAGTTAAGCCATAAATTTGCAAAGGATATGCATAATGAATTTGAAATGTTAGTACTTGGAGAACTATCCTTCTTTTTGGGTCTTCAGATATGTCAAAGAAACCAAGGAATTTGTATTTATCAAACTAAGTATATCAGAGAAATGCTAAAGAGGTTTTGGAAAGGAAGATTGCGAACCAGTTACCACTCCTATGCAAACCAGTTGCAAGTTGAGAAAAGATGATGATTCAAAGTCTACAGACCAGAGGCAATATCATCAATGATTCATAGCTTAATATATGTGAAAACATCCAGACCAGATGTAATGCAGGAAGTTGGACAAGTGGCATGATTTCAAGCAGCACCAAAGGAATTGCATGTCTTAGTAGTAAAGAGGATTTTCAGATATCTCAAAGGAACATAAGAGTTTGGATTATGGTATCCAAAAGGAAAGGATCTATCACTTATTTCCTACACAGATGCAGATTGGGCAGGTTGCATTGATGAATGAAGAAGCACCAGTGGAGCAGTGTTCTACTTAGATATACAAGTTGAGTATGATGAGACCATTCCAATCTATTGTGATAATTCAAGCACCATCAGTATCTCAAAGAACCCGGTGATGCACTCCAAGAAGAAGAACATTCCAATAAAGTGTCACTTTCTACGGGAATAGGTTGCAAAGAAGAACATCAGAGTTGAATATCTGTGAACATAAGAACAAGTGGCAAAAATATTTACAAAACCACTTCCAAGGGAATCCTTTGAGTATTTTCTCCAGAGACTTAGAGTAATTTATACTCCAAAATGAATACTTTTGAATGCTTATCTTATATGTGTTATATTTACATGAGGAATCACCATAAAGAGGACAGTTCAGGTTGGGGGATCAATTTCAGGAAGATTTCAATCAGGGGGATTATCCCCAAGGACAATTCAGTTAGGGGGAGAAACCCTGGATGGAAAGATACCTTTGGCATTGATGACAAAGGGGGAGAGATTTATCAGATGTAGGATATAAATTCTTAGAGAGAGAGAACATAGGCATGTAGATAGGGGGATCAACCCAAGGAGATTTTATTTAGGGGAAGCATGCCCAAAGGGAGATACCCTTTTCCATTGATGTCAAAGGGGGAGAGATAGAAACATTGATTATGAGTATAAGCATGAATATTATCATGACTAAGTGTTTCCATCAATGTTGGTGTTGCCATCAATGCCAAAGGGGGGTATAAACAGTTGTCTTAGGTTGATGGACAATTGGTATGGATTTTTGCCTGTCATTGATTTCAACCATTGGAGAGTGATATTGATATTGATTTCAACCCTTAGTGATTGATGCCAACCCTTGGAGAAAGCCTGGTAGCGAATTCCAGTATCACAAAGGTTTGGGTGATGGACCCAAGGTTGTTTCATGTATAATGGTATGATTTTTAATATATTTGAAGGTAATACTATTCTATATGGATATTACATGTCATTCCATTTCCAGTGGTATGTGGAACGTTACCTAACTCCTCATGGTTAGAGAGTTATGGCCATGAGAAGTTGGAGAACCCAGGTTTGGGTAATGGACCCAAGTTTGTTTGATGGATAATGGTATGATTTTTGATATATTTGCAGGCAAGAATATTCTATATGGATAGTACATGTCATGCCACTTCCAGTGGTATGTGGAACCTCACGTAACTCCTCACGGTTAGAGAGTTATGGCCATGTGAAGTTGGAGAACCCTCATAAGTCATCTAGAAGCCCCAAAAAGGTCAAAGTAGTCGAAGTGGTTTAAGAGATTTTAGAAGGTAAATAATAAAGTGAAGTGATGAGTGTACTATAAGTCAAAGTGAATACAAAATAAATTATTTAAATAATAAATTTAATGGAGAAATTAGAAGTGGGTTAACCCTAAAATAAAGAAAGTGGGTTAAGATGGTTAAAAGGTAACCCCTTGAGGAAGCTACATGAAAGTATAAATAAGAGGCAAGACTCTCTCATTTTAATAACACCTGAGCATATTGAATATCTATAGGTGATTGAGGTAACCAAAGGATATCTAAGCCTAATTTCAGAGGGAAGGTGAAGTAAAGAAGGTCGAAATTCAAGGGAGGATAAATTCTTTTGATGATGCTTTCTAAGGTATGTTATTTACAGGTCATCTCACCATTTTCACAATAATTTTTTTTCTAGAATGATTCAGATCATGAAATTGGGATGGCATTGAGGAAACATATCCAAGTAGTTTTGGTACAAATTTGATCTTGTCGTTCGTTGTATTTTTGGATTTACACTCTGTGGAAAATAGGGTTTGTGGTTAGTCCTGAAACTAGTCTAAAAAAAGTGTTTCGGGTAAAAATGACATAACTTCTTCATAACAGATCCAAATTGAGTAAGACCAAATGTATTGGTTATATTACATTCTGTAGTATTTGGTATACAATTTTTAGATCCATAAAACAAACATTCCATGCGAGGCACGCTCTACAAGTTTGCTCTCTAGAATAAGCCAGAATTCAACAAGGTATGCCATTTTTACTATAACTCCTTTTATGAGAGGTTCCAAGTAGTCACACCTAGAGGAATTGAATTAAACACATTGAAGAACATTTTGTACTATTTTCATATATTTATTCATTATAGGTACATAATTATGACTATTTCAAGTTAGGGTTGTTGACTAATCCAAAACTAGTCATGTGAGACTAAAGTAAAGTTTGTTGATTATGATAGTCTCTTGTTGTTAAAGTTAAGGAAGGTTTGAAGGCATGTGATCATATACACCACATCTATTACAGAGTTAAAAATAATATTTGGATGATGAAATTGATGAGGGATTTTGGTTGAGCTAGGTGTTGGGTACATGGTTAGGACAAGTAGTTGATGAGTTGGCACATACATGAGGTGTATAGTTGATGATGTTGGTACATATTGATGAGTAGTTGATACATGATTTCTACATACTTGGTACATGGTTGGAGGAACTTGTTAGTAGTATTGTTGACACATGGTTTATGGATGATGTAGCATACTTGTATTGGTATCTTATTAGAAGCACATATTGATCTCGATGATGATTATGAGTTGTTGTGTTATGCTTGGTTGATGCACTTGTTTATGGTACAGGTTGATTATAGGTTGTTTGGTACAGGTTGGTACATTGTTGATGCAATTGTTTATGGTAAAGGCTGATTACAGGTTGAGGTACATGTTGATGCATGTTTGATGCATGGTTAAGGTTATTGGTACAGGTTGTTTGGTGCAGGTTGACTGGTACATGTTTACAAAAATATATCTTATAGTGATAGTGTGACAGTGGTTCCATCATTCTACTTATATGTCAGAGAGATTGGAAAGGGAAAGGAAAATTGGTTGTATCCACCTTTAAGTTGTATCCAAAGAACATAGGGGGTTGTATCCTCCTTCTGGTTGTAGCCAGGGAATTGGGGAATTGGAGCTTCCCTCAGGTTGTAGCCTGAGAAACTAGGGGGTTGGAGCCTCCTTCCAGTTTCAATTGGAAAAAAAAGGATGTTGGTTCTTATAATGAATGTAATTCTTAAAGGAATATAAGAAAAAATATTATGTGGTTTTCTCCCTCTTTGGGTTTCCACGTAAAACATTGGTGTACTGTGTATGTGTGTGATTGCTCATTTGTTCATTGTTTATTTACTCTGCAACTATTGGATGATAATTCTACATTGATATAACACTTGAATTTAATGGTGAAAAATGATTAAATTTCTCTATTACTGATTCACCCCCCCTCTTAGTAATCCAACAAATGTTGAAATTTGTAAAGTGCATATTGAAAACAAGCTTGCTAGAATAGTGGCAACTTATCTCTGAGAAGAGATGTGAAGGGCACACTCATTCAAAAGAAGATGAGTACAATTAGGCTATGACGACATTTTTACGATAAATATGAATTCCAAAACCCTATACATCCAAAAATATAAACCTAGGAGATGAAGCACCAAAAATCATGTAGGCCCCATTGATGTAAGTTAGTACATTAACTTCTCGGTGTCTTAACTTTTGCATACGATCTCCGTTTAGGGCGCACGATAGCTCGTTGGAAAGGTATTGATGAGGATATTTATTTATGGGGCTCATTTGGAGAATTTAGATATTATTTAGGTTCCTGATCATGAAAAAATGTCATTTAGGCCCTCAAACTAGCCGTAGAAGTTAAAAACTGCTAAAAATAGTAAATTGCCAAAATTGTCATAAAATTGTTTTGAGCCAGTTGGAAAAGGTGGGTGGCCAATGATATCCACCTGGATCAATACTCCCTCCTTAGGAAGAAATGATATCCATTTCTTTGAGTGTTCCCATTAGATGAAGAAATTTTTGCTGAATTTGGAATCAGGTGAGCTACTTGCTTTGGTGCACGAGCTGACCTGCTTTGACAACCCGATAAAGCTGGATACTCTGCTGGTGATTTTCCTTGACCTATATGTCCATGATATGATCAGTGGATTCCCATTCCATGTATTCAGGGTTGAGCTTTTTTGGTGTCTATTGTTCTGCTATCTTCGAGGTGTCCAATAATGGTGGAAAATAAGGCTAAAGGAGGTCCACATCGAACACTCGGTGCAAGCCAAGGAAGGGGGGCATGTTGAGCTAAAAATAATTGTCACCCAAAACCTTGGTAATGGTGTAAGTCCCATAATGGAGTGGAAAAAACTTCCAATGGGGCCCTGTAAGGCATTCTTTTTGTAAGTGCAACCAAACTTTTTCTCCCACCCATAACTGGTGTGGCAACCAAAGTTGATCATGGCGTTGCTTATACATGGCATGGGAATTCTGTAAAATATCCTAAACTTGTTGGCGGATGTGTTGGATCTATTCAATGAACTGGGTGGCTTTGTCAGATGTAGTTGGAGCATGCCCCAAGTCTTCCTAGGTGGCAGCAAGGGGTAGTGGAACATCCATGGGACCCAATGGTTGAAATCCAAACCCTACCTGAAAGGGTCTATGAACAGTTGAGCTATGTATGGATCTATTGTAGTTGTGTTGAGCATAGGGAAGACTCTCATCCCTTGTGCGAGGGTGCTTGGAATTGTACATGTGCAAGATGTGCATGATCATCCAGTTGACGACCTTGGTTTGTGTTAGCGTAGGTAGAACAATATATTCATATGTAATAAAGGTCAATATTAATAAGGCCTTGCAATAAAATAGAATAAGTTGAATGCAAGAATACCTAATAGAAGATTCCGCTTCTAGAAGGATATTCCTCTAGATTCTTTTTTTGATAGACACATTTAGTATAAATAAGAGTTGAGGGTATGAGAACCCTAGCTTGGATATTATTGTAATAGAGCTCTGCTCAAATGGAGGTTGCCCCCTCAAAGAGGCCCTTGAACATTACTCTCAGAATCAAAGTGTTATTTATGTTGTTATTCTTATATCATTTCAGTATTATTGTGGTGATTGTTCTGGTTATATAACTGTTATTTTTCCATTTCTAGCATTTTATTTTTGTTCTGCATACTCTTTATATTTGTTATATTACAAGTGGTATCAGAGCACTTTCCTTGGCAACAATTGTGGGTAATTTGTTTTTTCAAGGTAGAGACGTATTCCGGTGTCTTTAAGCCATAGAGATCTATTGTTACGCGCATAAACCCACGGTTGAGGGATTCATACATGCAGGAAATACAAGTGGTTCTTAAGCGCACATCTGTTGGCCACCCTTGTAACCCCTGTTGGTACCCCTTCGAGTGGTAGCGCATCAGAAACCACATTTGTACGGATTGAACTAGATTTCCTAAAGCCCTCTTTAGATAAATTGATCGATTTCCTGACTGCTATAGTGCCACCGAGAACAACACTTGGGAAGATACTCTCTAGTACCTGGGTAGTCAAGTAGTAAAGCTAAGGGTATGTTCTATCCTCCTTAGTTAGTGACCTAAGATATTGGGTTGAATACTACTGTTGGACCTCGTATGTATATCAGAGGGATATAGCACAGGGAAAACCCTTGTCTGTAGAACCCTTGAATACCTAACCCTTGGGGACAACAACATAAACAAATCAAAACATACAAGATCTATTATCGCACAATAGTGTTTGGGTTGCCATGTAACTACACATTTCATCTTGGTTAAGAATTTGGGCATTTCATCACTGCAGCCTGGAATTTTTTTCACCATTATTTGAGACCTATTCCATTGGATTCATCTCTTTTCCCTTATCACATTCATACATATCATTTTTCGCCAAAATTTTTTATCCCACCCGCCCGTTTTCAGTTCCCTCGTCCTCATGGCCCATACCCGTAGCCAAGACTTAGAAGCTCGCTTCAATACCTTGCAATCTAGTCTCACGGAGACCCAAAAAGAAGTGAAACAACTTAGTGCTAATGTTGCCACAATCAATACAATGATGCAGTCCTCAATGGAGGAAATCAAGCAAGACCTGACCACCCATATTGAATATGTCTTGTCGTAACTCTGCACCAAGCTTCATATCCCTACAGATAACCCTTCCTCTAACTCACCCCCACATACTGAAGGTGAACATTCCTCTCATTCCCATAACTTTTAGCACCATCAATTTCAACGTGACCTACACCTTCCGCGGGTGGATGTGACCAAATTTGATGGCTTGGACCCCACCGGTTGGGTAACCCAAATGGAACATCATTTCTCTTTATACAGAATTATAGATGACTTGGCCAAACTTCGATATGGTTTTCTCCGTCTAGATCAAGAACGTTGGCAATGGTGGCAATGGAGAAAAACTTCCCATCAAGGGTATATTTCTTAGACACACTTTGTGGCAGAGCTTTATGAATTCTTTGATACTGACACCAACCATTTGGGCCATTTGAAAAAGTATAAACAATCAAGAATAGTGGAAGACTTTATAGTTACCTTTGAGCACCTAGATTTTCGGACAGAGGGCATGTTTGATGCCTTTTTCCGAGAGGGTTTTATCAGTGGCCTCAAGGATGATATTCGGGCCCATGTCCTCATGGCTCGTCCTCAGAGTTGGGTGGAGGCTACTAAAAGAACTAAAGAAGCACAACAGGTTGTATCTTCTCAAAACCAAAAACCCTCCTTTATCACTCGCCCTAAACCAGTAAATCCCACTACTCCCTCCTCTCCACTAAAGATCCAAAAATTGACCAGGGATGAAATGGATGAATGCCAACTCAAAGGCCTTTGTTATAATTGTGATGAAAAATATTTCTCGGGCCACAAGTGTAAGTAACAAAATATTTTTATGGCCATCTCCGAGGATATTTCAGAAGAGGATGTTGAAACTCCCCTTGTGTCTGATTCACCTGAAACCATTGACATAACCCCTCCCTCATACCCTCCTGAAGTAGAACTGGTCATTTCCCTCAATGTTCTCATTGGCTTCTCTGCTCCCCAAACCCTCAAGCTAATCGGTTAAATCAAGCATTGGAAGGTCATCATTCTGGTTGATAGTGGAAGCACCCATAATTTTATTTATCACCACATTGTCCAATAAACTCATTTCTACATCCATGACGTCAATAATTTCCAAATCATGATTTCCAATGGTTCCTCCATGAAATGTGGAGGGAATTGTGAAAATGTGCATCTCCAAATTGGTGACTACCACCTGAAATCTCACATGTTTGCTATCAACATGGGCAGTTGTGACATTGTGTTGGGTGTAGACTGGATAAGGACTGTGGGTCCCATTCTCATGGATTTTAAGGAATTAACCATGCAATTCGACCAAGAGGGCCACCAATATAAGTTCCAAGGCATCACCTCTAGTTCACCTAAGATCATTAGTTCCCATCGCATGGAAAATCTACTCAAAAAAGGTCATTATGGTGTTATTGCCCAATTCCATGCCATACAAGCAACATAGACACCCTCAATGCCGCAAGAATTCCAAGCCATCCTTTCTAAACATCAAGTGGTATTTTTCACCCCCCAGGGAATCCCTCCTTCCCATGGTGTTCATGATCATTCCATTCCCCTTGTACCCGGAAGCCTTCCTCCCAATATCCGTCCATATCATCACCCCTTTTCCCAAAAAACTGAAATTGAGAAAATGGTCCATGAAGTCGTTAATGCAGGCATTATCCATCCTAGTATGAGCCCCTACTCTTCTCCCGTGGTCATGGTCCTGAAGAAAGAAGGTTCTTGGCAAATGTGTCCTGACTTTTGTGCCCTAAACAAACTTACCATTAAAGACAAATTTCTCATTCCTGTCATTGATGACCTCCTGGATGAATTGAGTGGTGCCCAATTCTTTACTAAACTTGATCTTCATTCGGGCTACCACCAGATATGTATGAAAGAGGTAAACATTCCCAAGACTTCCTTTAGAACTCATGAGGGCCATTATGAGTTTTTGGTCATGCCCTTTGGCTTGTGTAATGCCCCCTCCACCTTCCAAAGCCTCATGAATCATGTCTTCCGTCCTTTTCTCCATCATTTTGTCTTATTTTTCTTTGATGATATACTCATATATAGAAAAACCTGTATATACCATCTTTCTCATTTGGATCGAGTTCTCCATCTACTCTCTCAGCACCAACTTTTCTTGAAACAATCTAAATGTGCTTTTGGCGCCTCAGAAGTAGAATACTTAGGTCATATGGTTGGGAAGGATGGCGTTAAGGTGGACCCAAAAATGATTGAATCTATGCAAGACTGGCCTCACCCAAAGACTCTCAAAATATTGCGTGGATTTATGGGCTTAATAGGTTATTATCGCAAGTTTTTTAAGAATTATGGAAATATTGTAGCACCTCTCACTTCTCTTCTAAAAAAGAACTCTTTCACTTGGACTCCAACCGTTGTTCAATCTTTTCAAACCTTGAAGATGGCCATGTGCACCACTCCAATCCTGGCCCTTCCTGATTTCACAAAGACCTTTGTCTTGGAATGTGATGCCTCAGGGAAAGGAATTGGTGTTGTTCTTATGTAGGAGGGTCGACCTTTGGCTTTTACCAACAAGCAACTATCTGAAATAAATCTGGACAAATCAATCTATGAAAATGAAATGTTGGCTATTATGTATGTCGTTGATCTATGGCATCCTTATCTATTGGGGCAACATTTCCAAATTAAGATAGACCATCAAAGCCTCAAGTATTTTCTGGAACAACGCATTTCCTCCCCAGAGCAACAAAAATGGGTGACTAAGCTCTTTGGATATGATTATGAGATCATTTACAAGAAAGGAAAAGACAATGTGGTGGTGGATGCACATTCTCGAAAATATGAAGATGAAGGATCCCTTTTTCTCTTTCCTTCATTGTACTAGATTGGCTCCAAGACGTTCGCTAGGAAAGGTTACAAGATCACAAAATTCCTCATCTAATCCAACAATTGCAGTCCAATGCTCCATCTTCCCTAGGGTACTCTTGGCTCCATGATTAGCTTCGATAGAAAGGATGTTTGTATTTAAGTAAACAATCAAGGCTTAAATCCACAGTACTTTCTGAGCTTCATGCTACACCCACAGCGGGGCACTTCAGGTTCACCAAAACCTATGACAGGGTCAAACGTTCTTTTTTCTAGGATGGTATGAAACAAGACATTCGTAATTTTGTCGTTGAATGTGATGTGTGTCAATGCAACAAGGGAGAAACAATAAAATCTTCGGGCACACTAAAATCACTTTTGTTTCCACCTGCTATTTGGAAGGATATCTCTATGGATTTTATTACAGGCTTACCCAAATCAGGAAATAAATCAGTCATCATGGTGGTTGTTGATCGCCTTTCCAAGTATGATCATTTCTGCACTCTTCAACACCTGTTTATAGCATCCATGGTGGCTCAAATTTTCATGGATCAGGCCTTCAAGATTCATGGCATGACACACTCTATTGTTTTTTATCACGACCCAACTTTCACAAGCAATTTTTGGCAAGAACTATTCAAGCTACAAGGCACCCAATTGCATCTCATCACAACTTATTATCCCTAGACTGATGGTCAAACGGAAGTTGTCAACAAGTGTTCGGAAACATATTTGAGGTGTTTTTCCTCGGAAAAACAAAATCAATGGGCTCAATGGTTACCCCTAGTTGAATGGTGGTACAACACTTCATACCATACAGCTACACACATGACTCCTTTTGAAGAGGTATATGGACATAAGACACCTTCAATTTTCTCATACTTACTTGGTGTCTCGAAGGTCCAGGTGATTGACCAAACACTTATAGATCGAGAGGGTATTCTTTGTACCCTCAAAGATAATTTGGTTATGGCACAAAATCACATGAAGCAACAAGTAGCTCAAGGTTGCTTTGAACATCAATTTGCAGAAGGGGATCAAGTGTTTCTTTGACTGCAACCTTACAAGCAAACCTCCCTCAAGGCGGAGCATTGTCAGAAGATAGCACCCAAATTGTATGGTCCTTATACCGTTCTCAAGCATTTGGGACAAGTAGCCTATCAGTTAGCTTTGCCCAGTCATTTGAAGCTACATCCTATTTTTCATGTTTCATGCTTAAAGAAGGTGATTGGAACTAAGTGCCAAATTCAAACCAACCTTCCCGAGTTAGCCGAAGAAGGATCCATTTGGCTACATCCACAAGCAGTTTTGGACCAGCGTGAGTGTCACCCACGTCAGAGAACCATCAAGGAAGTGTTAGTCCAGTGGAAAGATACAACTCCAACAGATGCCACTTGGGAACCAACTACAATTCTGCAGCAATTTCCACATCTCAAGCCTTGAGGACAAGGGTGTTTCTAAGGGGGAGGACATGTTAGGGTCCAAACTCACACATAGGTAGAACAATATATTTGTATGTAATAAAGGTCAATATTAATAAGGCCTTGCAATAAAATAGAATAAGTCAAATGTAAGAAGACATAATAGAAGCTTCCGCTTCTAGAAGGATTTTCCTCTAGATGATTCTTTTGATAGACATATTTAGTATAAATAGGAGTCAAGGGTTTGAGAACCCTATCTTGGATATTATTGTAATAGAGCTCTGCTCGACTGGAGGTTTCCCCCTCGAAGAGGCCCATGAACATTTCTCTCAGAATCAAAGTGTTATTTCTGTTAATATTCTTATATTATTTCAATATTATTGTGGTGATTGTTCTGGTTATATTCTTGTTATTCTGCCATTTCTAGCATTTTATTTCTGTTCTGCATACTTTTTGTATCTGGTATGTTACAATTTGGCCATCCGTCTAGGGGTGGAAGGCAGTGAACTTCATGATGTTGGTGTCCAGCAGTGACTAGAGTCTCGACCAAAATGTGTTGAGGAACCAAATGTCCTGATATGAGATAATGGTTTGTGGGATGCCAAAGTGTACCCACACTCATTCAAAGAAAATCTTGGCAGTGTCCTCTGTCGTGATGCTCTTCTTGCAGGAGGCCAAAATCGCCATCTTGGAAAAGTGATCTACAACCACAAAACACATTCATTTCTCCACTTGGTGGAAGGGAGGCCTGACATGTAGTCCATTGATATGGATTCCTAGGGCCTGTTAGGAGTAGGAAGAGGAGTGTACAAGCCTTGTTTCTTGATGGTCAGTTTGGCAATAATGCAGGCAGTGCAGGACCGAATATACTTGTTGACATCTTGTCGAAGTTCTAGCTGGTATAAATTTCATTGCAACAATGCCACTATATTTTCCATGTCGAAGTGTCCTGCCACCCGAATTTAGTCGGCTTCCCAAATTAGCTTCACTCTCTTGCTTGATGGAATTCATAGATGGACCAGATGGCATAACAACCCATCCTAAATATGGAAATTATTGGTCGCTGTGTTGGTTCCCAAAATATGGTAGGGTTTGTCAAAATCGGGATCCATCTCATCGAGGTGGGGCCACCTAGAGGTCTCATGGTCGCAAGAGTCTAGCACTGTGGTGAGTGTCACGACTAGAGGTCGATTGAGGAAATCAGTGACTCGGTTGGTACTTCCTATTTTATACTTGATGTTGAGTTGGAACTGCTGTAAATATGTGGACCACTTGTGATGGTGTTCATTCTACAATTTTCCTTGTGTTTGCATGAACTGCAGCGTCTTATGATCAATGTGGATGATTGTCTCCTTCCCGAGACTGTAATTCCTCCACTGGAAGCAAGTTTGCATAATGGAGTACATTTCTTTGTCATAAGTAGGGTACTTAGGGATGACATATGATAGTGTCTCACTATGATAGGCCATGATGTGGTCGTGCTGAGTGAGGACTGCACCCACAACATAGTCTAAAGCATCTGTCTCGATATCAAAGGGTTGTTGCAGGTCAGGTAATGAGAGTACAGGTGCTGAACATAATCATTTCTTCAGATCATCGAACACTTTCTATTGGGACATGCCCCACACAAATTTTACCTTACCACAACCTCTGGTTATTTGACTGAGGGCCCATGCAATATGGGAGAATCCCAACAAAAACCTACGATATAAATTGGCAAGGCCTAAGAATATTTGAAGCTCAATGAGCATGGTTTGGGATGGATTGTCATAGATGACTTGGACCTTGGCTGGATCAACATGCACACCATGTGCATAAAAAATGTAGCCTAGGTATTGGACCTTGTTCATGTCGAAGGGGCATTTTTCCAAGTTGGCATATAGCTTCCGCTGCCGCAGAGTGTGAAGAACCTACTAAATATGTTGCAAGTGTTATTCCCAAGTCTTGTTGTAGATGAGGATGTCATCTAGATACACCACTAGGAAATAATTAGTGAAAGGCTGTAGGATATCATCCATCAACCTCATGAAAGTTGTTTGGGCATTTGTAAAACCAAAGGGCATGACCAAAAATTCAAAAAGACCTTCTTTTGACTTGAAGGTAGTTTTTCATACATCTGTCTATTCTATTGGGACCTAATGGTAGCCATACTTTAGATCAATATTACTGAAGTATTCCCCCCCCTTGATCTAATCAAGGAGATTGTCGATTCAGGGAATAGGGTATTGGTTCTTGACTATGATTTTGTTTAGGGCTCGGTAATCAATGCAGAGTCAATAGGTCTTGTATTTCTTCTACACCAACACGATTGGGCTTCCACAAGATGATGAGCTAGGTCAAATGTTCCCCTTGTGGAGCAGTTCTTAGATCTGACGCTTGATCTCCTCATTTTCTATCTGAGATCGATGATAGGCTCTCCCATTTGGTAGCGATGTGTCGGGAGTTCGATCAATGGGATGCTTGACCTAACAGTGCAGAGGTACTCTAGTAGGTGATGAGAATATTTCTTTGTATTCTTCCACAACCTTATGCACTTTCTTCTGCTACGTGGAGAAGTCAGATGTAGAGGCCATGGATGTGGCTAAAAACTTTCACTCACTCTGAGAGTGAATCATGAATAACACAAACTTCCCAGTCTGAGAAATCACCTTCCTGCATTTCTTGGTAGATATCAAGGAAATAGAACTAGGTGTGACTACCTCGGGTATTCTGTACAATTTTCTGTTCAAAGTAATAATAACATTACGAGGGATAGACTCATATACAACACGACGTTTCCATAAATAAGGTTGGCCCAAAAGAACATCACAAAATTCAAGCGGAGCAACATCACACAATACCTCATATTTGAATGGCTTGATGTCATATGACAAGCGACATTGTTGGTTGACGTGTAGATCGCTTCCTTGACAGAGCCATCCGATGGTGTAGGGATGCAGGTACAGAGTTTTCAGTAGGGAAAACTGCTTGATGAACTCAACTAGGATAAGGTTCTTCTGGCTACTACTATCAATGATCAAGTGAAGTGCAGTGCCTTTCACCCACATCCGTGAATGATAGAGGCACTCACCTTCCTCTGGCTCATCAGGTTCACCGGTTTGGATCTTGGTGGTAGAAACGGTGGCACTAGGTTCTGCATCAATGATCTGTCTCCCCTTCTCTGGTTCTGACTCATAATCAGAAACCACATCTGATTCAGAGGATTTTATTTAAGGCACTAATGACTTCTTTGAGTGGCAATAATTAGTGTTATGCTAGGGGCTCTTATGGAATTCACACCACTTCCCGGTATCTTTCTTCGTCTTCCCATTGTTCTTCTTTTCCTATGGCTTGGAATGGTTTTCATGAGGTTGTCGATATTTGATTTTTCCTTTGTTCTGTTCATAATTTTTATGATGGGGAAAAGATCACCTTCGCACTCCATAAATCTCTCCCCCATGTAAAACATTGGTGGGAAAATTACTAGGAGAAAAGTTCCACAGAGGATTCTGGAATATATAGGGTCGAGCCCACTTGGAATTTTTTATGTGGATGTGGTAAAGGAATAATATTACCCTGTTGGCAACTACGAGGACCAGTACATGTGATGAACGACACTGCGACAAGAGAGGGGCCACGCAGTTCCGGAGTTCACCAATACCTTCCATACCTTGCGCACCAAGCTGGGTATTAAAGACTCTGAATGACATTTGGTTCTGAAATACCATGAGGCTCTACACAGATACATCCAAAATGAAATGGATTTTATGGAAATCTCATCACTTGGTGCTACTTATCAATATGTTGTTAAAATTGAGCAGAAATTTAAGCACCAGAACAAACGAGAGTTTGGGTCTGCAAATCTGCAACAACCAAAGTATGACAAAGATGACCCTAACAAAAAGTCTTTTGAAAACTAGTCCAAGCCATAGAAAAAGAAGGGTCACAGGAAGATAAAGAAGGACACTGAAAAATGGTGTGATTTCCACAAAATCCCCTGGCACAACACCGATGAATGTCACTCAAAACAATCATTGGTGGCCGAGATCAAAGACAAGGACCCGAACCCTGATTCAGAATCTAATTCTGAAATATTGGTAAAAGACAGATCATCGGCGCAAACCCCACTGCTATTGTCACGACCGCAACAATTCAACCAAAAGAACCAACAGATCCTGAAGAGGGGGAGCACCTTTTTCATTCACAGATGTGGGTGAAGGGGACCCCGCTACATTTTATTGTTGATAGAGGAAGCCATAAGAACCTCATCTCAGCAGAGGCCGTCAAACAGTTGGTATTTTTTAAAACACCACACTCGCAGCCATACAACATCGGGTGGCTTTACCGAGGACGAGATATTTATGTCAACCAATAGTGTCGATTGTCATACAACATCCAACCCTTCAAGGATGAGGTATTATGTGATTTTTCCCCACTAGATGTCTCTGATGTTCTCTTGGGCCAACCATATATGTGGAAGTGCCATGTTGTTTATGAGTCTCGACTCCGCAGTGTCATTATTTCTCTGGGGGGTCATCTCTACAGAATACCAGAGGTAGTTCCAACTACTGTTCCACCTAAAAAGTGCCGCAAGGTAGTATCTCATACTACAAAATTCAGCTTCTTCACAATCTGTTCAAAAGCTGAACAAAAGGATATTGCAACCACTACAACCTCGGCCCAAGCACCTTCTATCCAATAGGAGAAGGTCGAAAAGATTGTAGCAAAGTGTAAATATTCCTTTTGCACAAAATAATCTCATGTATCCACACTAGTTAAAAAGTTCCAACCCTTCCAACCACATGCCCGTGATAGCCTTCCACAAACTGAGTAGCGCAATGTCTCTAGCAAGGCAAGCAACTCACCAAGATTCAGATTCAGCAAACGCTTTTTCCTCTCCCCCAGGCACTCAACGCAATGGATACCATTGTTTCCTAAGGAGGGAGGATTGATCCAGGTGGATATCGGTGGCCACCCACCTTTTCCAACTGGCTCAAAACAGTTTTCTGGCAATTTTGGAAATTTACTATTTTTAGCAGTTTTAACTTTCGGGGCCATTTTGAGGGCCTAAATGAAGGTTTTTTGGGATAGAGATTATCAATGATATCCAAATACATGATTTAGACCCAAAAATGAATCTCCTTGATGATACCTTTCCAACGGGATATCATACGCCTAAAACATTGATCGTATGCAAGAGTTACGACCCCAGGAAGTTGATGTACTAACTTACCCAAATGGGGCCCACATGACTTTTGGCGCTTCATCTCCTATGGTTAGGTTTTTGGATGTCTAGGGTTTTTGGAATTCATGTTTATTGTAAAAATTCCTTCAGAGCCTCATTGTGATCATCTTCTTGCGAATGAGAGTAGCCTTCACATCTCTTCTCAGAGATAAGCTGCCACCATTATAGCGAGTCTTTCACTCTGTATTTTTATAGTCTCTGTACATCTCTTTCATTAATAGAAATCATGTATTACTGTATATCTGTGTTTATGGTTGCATATCTGATACATTTATGTTATATTATTGAATTCTGTGCATTTATTTATTATATCTCCACTCTCATTTTGTGCTGAAAATAATCTGGATCAACAGTCATCAAAGGATTTGTGTGAAGTTGTCCATCATCTCATTCCTCCATCACTTAAGGGCTTCCTCGAGCAGAATTTTGAAAGGATATATTATCTCTTCTTCTTTATTTTCACCCACCATGGGCGTGTGAGATAATTTTTCCTCAAGAGAAACAAGCTCGAGACCCAACTCTCTATACCCTGACCGCGTCGGGGACATGCATTAAAAAATGACAAGGAGCAGACCACTCTGATACCACTAATCCATATTTATGAGCGGAACAAAATGAAACCATAGATTTATAATGTTAACATAGAGACATGGTGAACAATAACATATATATAGTAAAACTTGACTTCTATTAAATAAGAAATATGTTGAAAACTATAAAGTGCAGACTGAAAACAGGCTTGCTAGAATGGTGGCAGCTTATCTCTGAGAAGAGATGTGGCAGCTAAACTCATTCAAAAAAGATGAGTAAAACAAGGCTCTGAAGGAATTTTTACATTAAATATGAATTAAAAAATCCTAGACATCCATAAACCTAACCCTAGGAGATGAAGCGCCAAAAGTCATGTGGGCCCCTTTGGGGTAAGTTAGTACATTAACTTCTCGAGGTCGTAACTTTTGCATATGATATTTGTTTAGGGCGCACAATAACTCGTTGGAAAGTTATTGATGAGAAGATTCATTTAGAGGGATCAATTGGAGTTTTTAGATATCTTGAGGTGTCCTATAGTGAAAAAAATGTTGTTTAGGCCCTCAAACTGACCCAGAAGTTAAAAACTACTAAAAATAGTAAACTGGCAAAATTGCCAGAAAACTATTTTAAGCCAGTTGGAAAAGATGGGTGGCCACCGATATCCACCTGAATCATTACTAGATACCCATTTGTATACTCCCCAATACCTATAAACCCCATAAGATCCCACATCCCCCCTCAATACCTACAAGATATTGACTTTTGTTTTCACAATTTAAAAACCCCCTTTATGAATGAACATGATAAGATGATGGTTAACAAGGTGAAGCCTTTGTGGGAATGTGGAAGGTGCATTTATAAGGCCAAGAGGCATGACCAAAAATTCATAATAGCCTTCATGAATTCATGTTCTTTTTGGGATATTTTCTTCCTTCATTCTAATCCGATGATACCCTGAATGAAGATCCAAGTTTGTAAAGTAGATTGCTCCATGTAGTTCATCTAACAATTCATAAATGAAGAGAATGGGAAACTTATATTTAATGGTGATCTTTTTTATCTCTCTATAATATGGACACACATATAATGATCCCTCTTTCTTGAGTACCATTACCACCAGTGCAGAGTAGGAACTTTGGATAGGTCTAATAATGTCGGTCTCTAACATTTCTTCAACCATACACTCAATTTCACTCTTCTAGGAATAAGGGTCTATTTAAGGCATGATGTTAGGATGAAAACTCCCAATAATTAAGTGAATAGCATGATTATGATCACGAGTGGGTGGAAGACCTCTAGGAATATCTTCAAATACTTTGGAATTCTTATCAATGATCCCTTGGAGATCTAGGGGAATAGATGGCTTAGATGTTTGAACATCTAGTGAGCATAGTTGTACAATTACAACCTGATTCCCATTTCTTAATAATTATTTCATGCCATTATAGCTTAACACCTTACTGGGTTTCCCTGTGATATCCTTTAACTCAAATTCCTTTCCTTTCAATCATAATTTCATGAAAAGTTATTGAAAATTAAAATCCATTGTTCCTAATGATTGTAACAATTGGACCCCTAGTAAGACATCAACACCAGCCATGGGTATCACAATCATTGGAATATTCATTACATATTCCCCCATAGTAAGATTGATCTTATGTCATTTTCTGGAGCATTTGATATTTCCTTCATTTGCAATAATTACTTGAAACTTTGGCATTGGATATATAAAGAAATTGAGAGCTTTGGCTAATTTATAGTGAATGAAATTATGAGTACTTCCATAATCAATTAGCACTATTATGTTTTTCTTTTTGATATATCCTTTGATATTGAGGGTTTTAGGAGTGCTAATTCCAACCAATGTATGACATGATATGGTGGAAATCATCTCTTCAGAATAAATCTCTTCTACATCTTCATCTTGAGATGGTTCTTATTCTTGTTCTTGTTCCTCTTCACAATCTATGTAGAATAATTTATTCTCACCACACATATGTCCCTTACTGTACTTTTTGGCACAATCAAAACATAAACCTTTTGATTTTATTTCCTTCAATTGTTGAAGTGGTTTAGAATAAGGAACATTATTCTCTCGATAGATGTTAGGGGTAGTCCTTCTAGTAGCCATAGACACATTTTTACTTTCAACATTTCTCGCCACCCTGAATGCATTCTCCAATGGTCTGGGTTCCCAAAGCAGAACATCATGTTGAATTTTATCCTATAAAGTTCCTATGAAGATATCAATTAGGTCCTCATCTAGAATATCCCTTACCTTTATATTCAATATTTGGAAGTTCTCAATGTGCTCCACAACTAAACCCTTTTGCTTGAGATTTATCTTTTGTCTGAAAAAGGTATTATTCCTTATATCCTCATAGTGTTCTATCATTTCTTCTATGAAAATTGTCCAAGTGACAAGTGATTTGCGAGAAGCAATCCATCGATACCACACAAACAGATTAAGTTCTAAATATAAGGATGCAATTCGTACATTTTGTTTCTATGGCATATCATGTAGATCAAAGAACTGCTCCATCTAGAGTATCCATGTGATTGGATCCTTTCCATCAAACTTCCTCATATCGATCTTAGGAAAGTGGTTTTTCTTCAACCCAATGCTAGAGTTTCTCCAATATTGATTCATCTTTCTTGTGTCTTCATCATGAATTTCATGTGATACACTGTCACTTTTAGGTGGCCTCTCTATTAGAAAAAATTTCAACCCTTCCATGATCTCCCATTTTAATCCATTCATATTAGTATCCATCATCACTTCCAAATTATCTTTAGTTGAATCCATCATCCTTTGTAGTTCATCTTTTTTTACTTCCTTCTTTTGTAAATCATCTATTTCTTTACACATTTATTCACCTTCATCAAGAGTCCAAGTAGGACTATCTAAGGGATTATTTGGTGTATAATTTCCCTTTTTTTGTGTCATGTTGGTCTCACTGTAAAGTAAGAATTCCTAATTGTCTTAGGTAGAGGTCCTCACAGATAAGGGAGTGTTAGGTGATATAGCTCTTTGATATACATCCAGGTTCCAACAACAGTACTTGGCCCAATATCTCAGGGCACTAACTAAGGAGGATTGACCATGCCCTTAGTCATACTATCTAACTACCCAGGTACTAGAGAGTGATCTCCCTTAGTTTTGTTCTCAGTGTACTATAGAAACAAGATGACCAAATGGTTTACTCAGTTGGTCTCAGGATTCTAAAGGGTCTCATTATATATTCCATGTATGTGGGAGCTCAAATCCGTATTATTGATTTCTAATGTGAAACCATTCCAAAGGGGCCTTTCGATATACTCTAGGTACATGGAAGAACCACATTGTCCATGGGTTGTAGAGCTGGAAAGTAATGACAAAACCTATGTTTAGAGACACCAGAATACATCTCTATTTAAAAATCCATAATATTCTCTAAAATTTATGTGATACTCCTTTTATCCCACTTTATTCCACTTTTTGAATCACCCCAATTGGATCTTCTAGTCAAAAGATATGCAAAATTCCAAAAAACAAAAATGCACCTTTTAAAACCCTGATTTGGAGATCGTTATGCTAGCCGACCTTTCTTATGTTGTAGCTATGCAATTTAATCCCTTATGAGTCCAAATTTAGGCCTGAGGTAGCCTGATGTGTCTTCTTTCCAACCCCATAGGTTATACTAAGATTGGATTCTCCAAGATAATTTTATGATATCTTTCCCAAGTTGTGTTGATTTTTTCCCTTTCAGGAGAAAGAACTTGTATGTCCTTCCTCATGTCATTGTCTTCACTTAAAAACTTGAAATTTGCACCATTAAAACTTTTGTCCATACCCTAACCAATGGAATAGTTCTCAGTCAATTTGGAGGCGTGTAGGTTTATATATAATAGTTTTTCCCAATTACACCTTTTTTAGACTGAAATTTGGACCAACCAAAAACCCTAAATTCCTCAGAGAATAACTTTCATATTACAAAAAAACAAGGGCTGAAATTTTTACACATGATACACCACTATTCCACCTTCATACTATAAAAATTTCAGAACCTGAAACCAAGCAAAAAACAAGGGAGTGAAAATTCCAAGAAGACCTATTTCAGACTAGTTTTAGGACTAGTCAAAAACCCTAACTTGAACATAATGTATATCCAAAAATATAACGAAAAAATATATGAAATGTGGACCCAAGTTATCCTTATATGTATCCTCTACACCATATAAATTCCATATCCTGGAACCTTCCATAAAAAAAGGTGTAGCGAAAATTCCAAAAAGACTTGTTTTGAAGAAACGAGTCCTGAGGATTGTCTAGTGTTGATACCAAATGTTAAGAACCAAATATCAAAATAGCATAAAAACACCAGAATAAGAACTCCACACCTTTAAAAAGAGATACATTCATATAATAATCCTCTTCGATGGGGAAACCTCCTTATACACCACATGAATTCACAAATACAAGATGATTCCAAATGAAAAGGTCTCCTTGATATATATAGGAGACTAGGAGGTACAATTACAACTAATGGACCCAAGCCAACATAAATAAAATAAAAATACTAATGTAATATTCCCCAATCAAGGGGTAATGTGCCATGATTTAAGGTTTAATAGGAGGAGCTATTCTTTTGAGAGTAGTGATGTTTTTTGAGGGGAGAGAGTGTTGGGAATAACACCTTTGCTACGTAAGTTGTAATATTAGGGGGGGATTTTTTGACTTGAGTGTCCACTACAAAAACCTCTTCAATTTGTTCCTTGTCTAAATATATACACCAATCCCATAGAAACATGGAAGCTTCCTGAGTGGTTTCTTCCTTTTCCACTTCCTTGGTCTAGTTATCATCATTCTCTTACTGATCTAACAACTACTTAAGGACCAAGGTCATAGAGTTGATCCATTGAGGACATGTTTTATCATAATGGTTTTGTTGGTGATATGAACATAAATTTTCCATGCCAAAGTCATCCATATTTAGAGTGAGACTTGAGACTTTTGGAGGCTTTGACGAGTTATCATTCATCTTAAAGAATGGATGAAAAGTTATAGGCTTTGAAGACCCTTCGCTAGCATTATTATTAAGCTCTACTACTTATTATGAAAGCTTATTTACCATCTTAACCATGTTTTCTGGGTCCTTGGGTTCTTTCTCAGAAGGTTTCGTTAATATTAAGGGTTTATTCCAAGCCAATTTAGTTTCTTCAGATGCAGGGTGGATTTATAAAGAAACCAATTCTTTCTCGACTTCTTTACCTTCGTCAAAATTTTGGCCTAAGGAAACTTTGCCATATAGTTTAACGAACATTCCTATAGAGGGAAGTAATGACGAAGTATAATATTCAACAACCAAGGGTTCCAAAAGAGAAGTTTCAACAATGAATTTGTTGAGAACTATATGGAAGCATTGGTTGAAATCCTTTACTTTCTCTTTATTTTCCATATTTAAGGCCACTAGTTATTTGAATAGGACCATGGGAGTTTTATCTTCCCTAAATTTTCCAATTAAGGCTTTTTCGAAGTCATTCTAGCTGGTTATAGAGCCAATCGGTAAGTTAAAATACCATGCAGAAGCCTTGTTCTCAAATGTATAGGGAAAGAGTCTACACACCACATCTTCATAATGGATGTCAAGGAGACAAGAGGCTAAAAAGAAATTCTTTACATGATCTTTCGGTGAGCTAGATTTGTCCAGGTCAAATTTTGGGAGAAGTCTCTCAGGACATTTTGGAATGTCATGCAAAGGTTCAACTAAGTTCAAAGTACCTTGGGACATCCATGGTGGGATAAATTGTCTTCTATTTTGATTTTAACCCATGCTATCTTCAGAATCAGATCTTGAATGTTCACTATCAAACTTTTTTTCCAAATCGGGAGGAGTAGGACCAGGAGGTGTGGGAAGAATCTAGTCTAAGGGTACATGTATGGCCTGCAAAATAGTTTCAATCAAATATTCTATAGAGTCAACAAGAACATTGTTTTGATTCTTAGGTCATATTACATGGGCATATCTCCTCTGAGGGAGTGTTGAAACTATTGGTAGTTGGCCAAATAATTTTGCATACAATCATGTGATGTAATGAGTTTCAACAAAATCCTTGTTAGGGATGGGGTACCAAGATTTTGTCTATTTTTCAGGGCTCCATTAACACTTTCAAATGTGGGATTTGAATCTTCAAAGGTAATGTCCTATTCAAAAGGGATATGAGGGAAACATTGTTGGAAAATAATATTTTTAGAGGAATGATCAAGTGTTTTTCATGGGTTTATGCTATCCATGAAAAATCAAGCCCTCATTCTCAAGCCAATTTTGTTGATGGGGAGAATTTCCCTTCAATAGTAAGGGGTACTCCCGAGTACACAATCCTAATTAAACTGTGCAGCATTTGGTTTAGTAGACCCATTTGTATTCTGGCCCGACTGCCATTACTAGTTTTGAGGGGTTATTGGATGGTATATGGATGCAATGGGAATGCAAATGTAATCTAACTAAATGAATAAATAAATATAATCTAACATATCCTAGCTAGGATCATCTATGGTAACCAAGTGAGCAACTGTAAATGAATATAATCCATGCAAATAATTTCTTCTAGATAGTTGTTAAGAAGCAACAAGGTTAGACAACACATGCATGCATGTACATAACCAGATTAGTATACATCATGCAATTACATGCATAAGAAACTCATCATCTCAAGGCAAAACATAATAAAGAATAAACAAAGTTGTAATACTATTTCTAGTTACAGAAGAGTAGGCTATAAGCAAAAAGACATCTTACAACACATGTAAATAGTACACATTTAGTTGAAAATAGTTCACAACAACCACCATCAACAAGAGTTCTTCTCTCCAACAAAATTTGGCTGTGAGGGCTTCTCAGTATTAATTCACAAAGTATTTTGTCAATATACAATGCGTGAAGAGCCCTTGCAAATAGGGCTTCTTCCTTTATTTATAGATATTTTAGTAACTATTGAAAGTGTCTTCTTGAATTCAGTAAGAAGTAATTAAAAAAAAAAAAACCTTTATCTTCCCTTTATGAATTGCTACTGACACGTGTTGAAATAAGGATGAAGTCGATGGCAGTTGAAAATAGAAAAAATAGGAAACAATTGTGAGCAAATTCAAAATTTCCACTTTGTATTATTCATGCATTATTTTCCTTAATGTATACTACCCAAAATTCATACTGGTAGTTGAGTGATATGATCCTACAGTACAAACGTTCCTCGAGGGAGGCTAAATTGTCAGTGATATTTTTCATGTCCCTCATCAAGGTGGCCATGAATGCTTGGATCATCATTTGAAATTTGGACTATTGGACAAAGTATTTATCCATCAAATCGATTGTTACCTTCATAATTGTTTCAACTCTCTCATGTCTCTGATTTATGTATGGACATATTTTTTCAAGGGTTTTCTCCATTGCAATGGTTTTCCCAAGCTCCTTGATGGGAGGAAGGTGACCCTTATGTGCTAAAAATTGCATGGCTTTGTGTAGTTGTTCACATATTGCAAGTGATCTTATTATTTCCTTTTCTGCTTTCTTCCCCGCTTGCTGGCATCGATCAAGGAAGGAATAATTGATTCTTCTTTCTACTTATGAGGGTAGAGGAAGATCAGTTGGAGAAACTAGATTTTCAGCAATCCATCTTTTCATGTCATTCAATCCTTCTTGGAAGGTAGAGAAATGGACGTTCTTGGTATGTACACGACTATGTTGTTCCATTATGTTGACTACTAGCTACTGGAAACATGTAGATGGGAATGCATATCTATAATATCCTCTTCAATATCTCTCCTAAAAATTTTAGGACATGATTTGAAATATCTTATACTACCCTTGTCTTTCTTCACATGCCTGAGTTGTTCTTCTAGTACTCTGATCCTGACATCCTTTTCCTTGTTTTGGTGAAACAAATTATTAAGGTTCTTCTCTGTTTTCGTGGTGAAGCCAGTGCCAATAGAGGCTATGGAAAGTGGGAATTTAATCACATCCTATGCCACTGTAGTCTCTCTGAGGATTTATAATGGATTTCCCCCAGTGACTGGAACCTTCTTGATATGTTGTTGCACGATTTTGCCAATGTCTTTGTCAAATTTGAACTTCTTCAAGTTCGTTACTTTGTTGGGAGATGAAGATGATTGTCAAGAAATTCTATTGATATTTTTTGGATGTCAGTGTCCATAGATGAGGAATAATTGTTTAAATCCTCTTTATACTTTTTCCATCACTCTTGTTTGGCTTCCTTAGTGACAACTTCATCTACTTCCCTTTGTTCTATTGATGTTGCTTCTACAACTTCCTTTTCAACTGTTGTTGATTCTTTCTCGACTATTTCCTTCGATTCTCCTTTCATTGTTGATGATGTTGTTTCTTCTTTCATTGTTGTTGTTGATCCCACTACATCTATTTATGATTTGGCCTTGGATTTTTTGGTATTTCTTTTATTTTTGGAGGCGTCCTCTTTCCTTTTCTAAAACTTTTCCTTCTTTCTTCTCTTCATGTCCACACTATTTATTCTTCCTCTTTTGATACATAATGTGTAGATGTTGTGGTGGAAGCTTCTTTTGTTGTTGTCTCTTTTTATATCTTTCCCAGACTTGTTTGTGGGATTTCTCCTCTTCTGATATTCTTCCCAAAGGTTTTTCCTGCCTCTTGGTGATGTCTACATCATATGTCTGGGCATCGTAGTGAACTTTCTCCTCCTCCCAAAAGGTTGAAGTGTATTCCCACCTTTGTTTGTACTTGCTACAATAATCTTTGAAGACTAGCTTTGGATCATGTCGCCTGAACCTTTCTTCTGTGAATTGGAAAGACAACATCATATATATTTCATTTTGGGCTTGATTTATGCTCTCGAATGAGTATGATCCAACCCACATTGGTAACAGGGGCCAAATGGCCTTCTTATCACAATATAGTGTTTCCATGACACCATATATTAAAGTTTGATATACGATCTCCTGAAGCATTAATCTGTCAGGAACAAAATCTTGGGGTAAAACGAGGAGCTTTGGTAGCTCGATACACTCTTATATAAGTTTTGTGCTCCACAAGGTACCAATATCCAATTTCCAGATTATTTCCAATGATTTATTAGTAATACATGGAGCTGATGAGTCGAAGACAAGATCATAGAGAGGTTCCAAGAAGTGATCACATATCCTGTGATATTGGGTTCTGTATTTTTTCTCCAAGAGCACTTTGCAGTAGATATGCACCGACAGGTGATTTAGTTGCGAGGCCCAACCCATATTGGGATATTGATGGTGCACACACATAATATCCAATAGATAAGAAGACATGTGAAATCTTGGGAATTGGCCTCGATTTGTCTCCTTGATGGTGTTGATATATTCTGCTAGGGTTGTCGGTAGGATATCGACCCAATTGAAGGATGACCCTTCATAAACATAGTAATATATTAGGGGAATTAGAGATAAAGTGAATTTTGATGCATCTTTCTCCCCATGTAGCCTACATAACATTTCCATTATGTATTGATATGGAATTATGAACAAAGTGGTTGGATATTCACTAGATGGTCTGAGTTTGAATGCTTTTTCTAGCTTGTACTTCTGTATGAGTTCATCATCTAGTGACCGTCTTCCCTTTTCAAAATGGTAATACTTGGCTATGTCAACTACTTGGAAATATGTTATGGGTTGTCCCCCAAAATTTAGTATGTATCGGTTGACAATGTCTACATGCTTGAGGATCCATGAGACTACATCTACACAAGGGAAAACTATTGCACAAGCCACCAACATGTGCAATCTTGACCTCCAAATGTTTTTGAATATTTTTATCTCACCTTGATCTTCATCTTCCATAGGGAAGTTCTACTTCTTCAACATATGGAAAATATCACCCCATTTGAGTGAATTTCTCCCTTTATCTAAGAGTCTTGTAGTATCATCATAGAGAGCCCCTTGGGAATCAAGTTCTTCTTCCTGTCAACTTCTGCTTCCATAATATTTTTTCGTGGATACTTTGTAGCTATTTTATTGCGAGGCAATATATATGAATCTATGAAAAACACAGTCATTATTAGTGCATTCAACTTGTGATAAAGAGAACATGAGAACAAAGCATCATTTTTTATAATTATGTGAACCATTAGGCTCTTGAGTAGTAACATGGGTTTAGAGATGAATCCATTATTTTGAAGTTGTGTGGGTACCTGAGGAATTACTTGAGTCTATGTCAATAGGGAATTCATCGTTTGAAAATGATATGATGATTCGAGACATGGTAATTTTTCAAGTGAAATCTGGTTTAGTGGACGCACTTGATTAAAACTATGTTGATATGGCATGATAGTGTATTAGCGATGTTGGTGCAAAATACACTGATGCATTATAATGGTCCTAACATAGTTGTATTGAAATATTCCGAAATTGTAGAATGGTGTCGACGAAGTTATCGAAAACTATGTCGAACGGTTAGAGATGGAAACCGGCTGTTGGAAAGTTAGTTATCATTGATTTCAACTCTACATGAACTCTAGAAGCATTTATGTCAACCCGATTCAACCCTATAAGCAGCCTTGGAAGGATGGCTAAGTGGTTAATGTCAGTGTTTCATGGAAAACTACATAGGAGATCTATCTAAAGCAAGTACAAATGAAGATTATCAAGAAAGGAAGAGAGATTCAATATGGAAGAATGAGAAAATATAATCACGTGGGAAAAAAATCCCCCCTCAAAAGATAATGTATCAAAAGAATAAAATAATAGCTTCTAGACAATCGTGTTCTTCACTGCAAGACGATCCCGCAAAGTATAAAACTTCTATTCACTGAAATTCTTCATGAAGATGTAGAAATATTTATGGATCTGATGAAGTCCTTTGGAGACCTGTTGGGCCTTGTACCTCTTGAACCTGTGGACCCATCTGCACCTAAAAATATTCCTTTTTGGTGGACGTGGAACCAGATTCCAGGTCCGGTTCTGTAGGAGTGATTCATACTCCTTTTGCATGGCTTCTTTCCATAATGGATTTCCCACAACCCTATTGTAGTTCTGTGGATCAGTATATTGAACCATATAACAATGCATGGGTATCGCAGGTTCTGAAGTTGAAAGTACATGAGAAGGCTCCTCATGATGAGATCGAGTTATCCTCGAATCCAATGGATTCCCTACAAGGTTTTCTACTCCTTGAAGTGTGGTATGTGCCTTCTTGGACATCTGCTAAATATTTGGCATTGGCTTCTTATTTGGCTGTACTACCTGCTTATTTATCTGTACAAAATCTGAGTGTATGGAATCATCGTTGATGTCTAAAACTGATGTAAGCACAAGAGTATATGCATGTTGCAATGGAGGTGCATGCAAATTACTCTCCTTATGTGTAAGTAGAATAGAGGAGTCATTGTCAGAAAACTTAGTGAATTTTACAACCTTGACTTGTGATCCACCTCACCAATTGCAATGATGGAATTATCATGAATGTCAATTATTGGAACTGAATCTAATGTAAATTCAACCTTTTTACCTTTCTAAGTGATCTGATAAACTGAGAGTAGATTCATAGAAATATTTGGAACATGTAAAACATTATCAAAACTACCATTATGGAGTTCCACTCTCCCTTCTCCTCCTACTACTACTGGAGTATCATCCCCCATGAGAATAGGGGGTTTTGAGCATAGACTCAAAGAAGAGAAAACTTCCTCTTTCGTTGCCATATGATGGGATGCACCAGAGTATATAATCCATGAATCAGATGAGGAATTAATTCCAACCAGAGCATGGTGATTACATTTCTTAGGAGTAGGATCTTCTTCCTTCTAATTCTAGACTCCCTCTGGAATGAAGTTTCCAAGGTTGTTCTGTTGAAGTTCCTGTGCCATAAGATCGATATGTTTCTTCATGCATGTGGATTCTTCATGATTTTGTTTATTGCAGTAAGTGAAATGCTTTTTCTTATTATTCTTCTTGGAATATTAAGAGTCTTTGGAACCTGAAGAATCATTCAAGGGTTTGGAATATCCCTCCTTCCTGTTCAGTTTGGATGACCCTTTTTCCACCATGCATGGTGAGTGCATGTGCTTTGGGATCTTTCATGAGACCCATAAATATGAGTTTTTTCTACTATTGTGTAAGAGACTCAATGAACTGAGCCAACGTAGGAATTTTTCAATTTGTTCCAAAAAGACATCTGCCAAAATGGAAATTGGAGACATATACAACATATTTTGGTCCTAGCTTGGCCAATATTGTTAGAATAAGTCGTTTCTCTTGTGTAGACTTATCAATACCACATTCACCCAAGATCAATAGAAATATTTAAATTTAGTAAAGAAATCTTGTATATTATCAAAACTTTTAGGGTCTAAGGTATTCAACTCTACCTCAATCATATGACGTCGCATCTCATACTGCTTTCCAAAGAGTCCTTCCAAGGTGGTCCAGATCTCATTTGGAGTCTTGCATGCAACAACATGAAACCATAAATCAGTGGATATTAACTCAAGAAGTAGTCATGTGGCCTCACCCTTACGGTTCTCCCATCTCATATTCTCAATCGTTGATGTTGGTTTTGTTTATGTCGCCATCATCAAATTATACAATCATTTTCTTTTGAGTTGGAATGTTGCCTTGGGATTACAATCAAAATAATTGTATGGTGTGAGGATTACCACCAAATTTGACTATATAATAGTTTTCCTATCCATCTCTCCCACTGTTTCTAAGAACCCCTAAAAATTTACTCTCAATCTGCAAGTGAAAAATTAAGAAATCGTGGCAGAAAGGGCACTTTAAGTGAAAATTCGTATCAGTTTCAAGAGACGATCTTTCGAGTTACTTTCTGATCAAACGGTGAGGAATCTTTCCAAACGGTTGAAAACCCACTTCCAAAATGGGTCGATATACTTTCCAAGATGGTCGTTTCCTCAAAAACATAATATTTTGGGAGAAATCACTACTGAAAGGCATGACCATGGATTCGTATCAGTTTAAAGAGGCTATCTTGTGGCTTAATTTATGAGAAAATGGTGACGAATCTCACCAAACGGTTGTAAAACCACTTCCATAATGAGTTGATTTAATTTCCATGCAAGCCGCTTCCTCAAAAACATAATATTTTGGGAGGAATAACTACTGAAAGGTACGACCACAAATTTAGCTCATTGAAACTCTAATTTTCCTTATTATTGTTGGAAGATTGGTTGTTGTCATTGATTTCAACCCTAGTCATGGGTTTTGGACCGCAAGATTGATGAAGGTATTTGGACATGAAGGAAAATGCACATGCAGATACAACATCCATGGATGGATAGTATACATCATGATGTTTCCATTGGTATGTGGCACGTCACATGGATCCTCATGGTTGAGGAGAAATGAATTTTTGAAGATGACAAAGTGAATTGAAAAAGGAAGTGCATGTAGGCCCTGAAAATAATTAAAGAAAATAATTACAAAATAAGAAAGTGTCAGGTCGGCCCTAATGTTAAAAGGAAGTGACATAAATGGTATAAATAAATATCATTATACATTCATTTTGATACAAGTCGAATTTCAGAGGGAAGAAGAAGTAAAAGAAGGCCAGATTTCAAGGGAGGATGAAGTCTTTTGGTGATGTGTTCTAAGGTATGTTATTTTCAGGTCATCTTACCATTTTTGCTATAACTGTTTTTCTAGAACGATTTAGATGGTGATATCGCTATGGTATTGAGAAGACATATCAAGGTACCTCTGGTAAAAAGTTCAGCTCTTGATTCGCTATAATTATGGAGATACACTCTGTGGAATATAGGGTTTGTGACCAGTCCTGAAACTAGTCAATAAACAGGTGTTCCGGG
>ML780648.1:177862-191392 GCA_009831015.1 Picea engelmannii | reverse complement strand
TTCAGAGGGAAGAAGAAGTAAAAGAAGGCCAGATTTCAAGGGAGGATGAAGTCTTTTGGTGATGTGTTCTAAGGTATGTTATTTTCAGGTCATCTTACCATTTTTGCTATAATTTTTTTTCTAGAACGATTCAGATGGTGAAAGCGCTATGGTATTGAGAATACATATCAAGGTACCTCTGGTAAAAATTTCAGCTCTTGATTCGCTATAATTATGGAGACACACTCTGTGGAATATAGGGTTTGTGACCAGTCCTGAAACTAGTCAATAAACAGGTGTTCCGGGTAAAATAGTCATAACTTTTTCATACAGACTCCAAATGTAGTGGGACCACTTCCATTGGAAATAGTACGGACTTTAGTTTCTTGTGTGTGAGTTTCAGAATCAGATGTTAAATATTGAGCGCTGGGCATGCTGTACAAGTTGGGTCTTCTGAACAGACCAGAATTGAATAAAATTTTATTATCTCTCATATATTCTTGGGTGGAAGGAAGGGGCAAGGATAGAGAGTTAAAATCTCTATTGATATTGTAGGATTGTATCTTCCTCTTGGAGTTTTATCCCTCCCTTTACATTTGGAAGCTGTAGCTACCTTTGGAAGTCATTACTTCCCTTGAATAAAAACTATTGATTATTTCTCATATATATTGTGCATGGTGTATTGGTTTAACTCTTATACTATTGTTCATTGCTCATTGGATATAATTGAATGGTTTAAGTATAAGTTGGAAAAGGTTTTTAAATTGTACTTGATATTGATTCACCCCCCTCTCAGTATCAACAATTATTTGGCTTACTTGGCTTGCTCTAAGCAGCATAGCTCTGATACCATGTCAGTTTTTCATTGAAACCTGCATAGGAGATCTATCTAAAGAAAGTACAAACAAATCTTATCAAGAAAGGAAGAGAGATTCAATATGGAATAATGAGAAAATATATTCACACTACTCCAATGAGTTGATGATTGATACATAGATCATGATCAATATGATACAATGAATGAGTGGAATACACTCATATATAGGGAAAAATATTGCATAATTAAGAAAAGAAATCAAGTAGTTAGTTTTCCTTAGGAATGCATGCATGCATAATAGTGATGGTAAAAATAGAAAGTCTAAAATAGAACTAGTTAGTTAACTCCCACTGAACTAGTGTGTCGAAAATAAAAATTTCTCCAATAGTTAAGTGGTTAAGAAGCCCTAGAAGTATGGTCATGGAACCTGAAGTTGTTTGAGTAATAAGGACATGAAGGAAAATGTAAATGCGTGTAACAAAATCATAGATGGATATTCCTTGTTGTTTCATTTCCAATGGTAGGCGGTACGTCATGTGGTTCCTCACGGTTGAGGAGTTATTCCCTTATGAATTTGGAAGCCTAGAAGAATGGTTAAGAAGCCCATAAATAGTTACAACAATAAGTTACAAGTCATTAAGTAAAGGGTAAAATGGTTATAACAAAAATTACATGTCAGCCCTAAAGTTAAGGAAATAAGTCACTTGGAAAAGTATAAATACACTTCAAGGAGTCTCTCATTTGTACAAGCAAGTTTATTAAATATCTATCAAGTGACCAAGTGATCTATTGGAGAAATATTAGGTAGAAAATATGAGGAAGCGAAGGAAAAATTTTGCAAACTACCTTTCTAAGGTTATCCATCGGTCACAATTCATCAAAACATGGATATCCATGGGTCACGGTTCATCAAAGCACATATGTGCGTGGGTCACAATGTAGCCAAGTGTGGATAGGCTATCCATGGGTTGATAGTGGGAAAGACATAGATGTACACCAGTCGAAGAAGCACAAAGCATGAATATCTGCGGGTTTATAGAGTACAGATTGTGAATCTATGAAATTGTTTTGAGGAGGATGTTAGTACTAGGTTATTGAGGTCGAGGAAGAGATGCAGTTCTGTAATCGTGTGTATCAGGTCTGCTACAATATTAAAGGTATGTTTTATATGTGTTTTGAAGGTTGTGTCTTGATACATGCTTGAGGCATGGTTTGTATATTTGGGCATATGCTTTGAGGTACACCTTGGTGTTATTATGATACATTGATTAGAAGCATATCTTGGCTATCTTGATATATAGTTTTGTATATTTCATGGTGATGTTATCACACACTTGAGGGAGTGCATCATTGATGATATCTAGTTGTACATGGTGTATGGCATGATTGAGACATGTCATGAGTGATATGGTCTATGGTTGAGGCACATGTTAGGTGCATGGTGTGAGGCATATATTTGACACATGTATGAGGTACATTTCTTGGTGATATTAATTCATGTTTGAGGCACTTCATGATGATGTTATGACACATTTTTGAGGTACGTGCATTGGATTTTGTGATACATGATTAAGGAATGACTGGTAATTTTGGTACATGGTTGAGGCACATCATGGTACAGGTTTTGGTATAGGTTTTTGTACATGGTTGATGCATGATATGATACAAGTTGACAAAGTGATAGGTACATGTTGATGTGACAAAGTGAAAATTACAGGTTGATGTGACAGCAGAAGTGACAAGTTGATGGGACAGTGATAGGTTGATGTGATAGTGGGAGTGATAGGTTGATGTGACAATGATAGTGACAGGTTGATGTGACACTAGAAGTGACAATATCAATAGTAGTGATAGGTTGAGTCTACACTTATATTCAAGGGAGACAGGACAAGGCAAAGAAAGGGGGTTGTAGCCTCTTTCTAGTTGGTGCTGGAGAATACAGGGAGTTGGAGCTTCCTTCAGGTTGGAGCCTGTAAATCAGGGGGTCATAGCCTCCTTCTGGTTGGAGCCGGAGAACATAGGGAGTTGGATATTCCTTAGGTTGGATACTGTAAATCAGGGGTTCATAGCCTCCTTTCAGTTGTAGCTGGAGAATTCATGGAGTTGTAGCTTCCTTCAAGTTAGAGCTTGTAAATAGGGGGTTGGATCATCCTTCCAGTTGGTGCTGGAGAATTGGTAAGTTGGTGCTTCCTATGAATGTATTTTTGATATATATAAGAAATCATTTTGTGGTTTTCTCCCATTCGGGTTTTCACGTAAATTTAGGTGTACTATGTATATGTGGTTGTTTATTATGCACTAATGAATGATATTGTTTATGATGCGATGATAGATTGAATGCATAAGTGATAAAATATTGAATACTACTGATAAATTTGAATTTTATATATATTGTGATTGAAAGTGATAAAAAGTGCTCATATTGATTCACCCTCCCCCCCTCTTAGTATTCCAACAATTGGTATCAGAGCAGTTTCCTTCAGTAAACATTTTAACCACTGGAAGGTAGATCATGGATATCATGGATAATGGATTCAGACTTAATGTAACATCGTGTTTTGATGGTTAGATTGGTATGAAGCATGAGATATGGAGCAGAATAATGAAAACATTTTTACAGGCACATGGGTTTGATGTTCGAAAATCAGTTGTGTCAGGATACACCACTACAAAGAAACCTCCAAAGACGGTAGCCAAGAAGGAATTGAAAAGGAACAACAAAATTGCAATGGATTTCATCCTCGAAGGATTATGTGATTCGGTTAAAATCAAAGTGGAATAGTTCTCATCATCCAAAGAACTTTGGGATAAGCTACATAACATCTATTCTAAGGGATCTCATAATATCACATAGCTAGAGCATATTAAAGAATATGCAGGGACAGAATGAGAAAAAATATGCTCATCATGTCAGACAAATTCAAAAGAAGAAGAATTTGAAGAAGGCATAGTGGATTTTGAGGCTGAACTAATCAGTGCTTTAAGTGATCTGAATAAGTAAAGAAGGGAAAATAAGTCCCTAAAAGAAGAATTGGTTATGATATAGGAAAGTTCAGGAGAAGACATGTAGTTTATCATAAATCTAAAAGCTCAACTGGATAAAAACAAAGTAATTGAAGAAACTCTCAAGGATCAATTGAAAGAGAAATAGTGTTTGAAAGCTGAAATAGTATCACAAAGAAAGGAACTAGAAAAGAGAGAAGAATTTTTTCCAAGTCATCTTAAGGAAATATCTAAGGACTTTAACAATCTTGAAGTAGAATTTAGTCAACAAGAAAGAATACTTGAAGAAGAAATCATCATCTTGAAGATCCAATTTGAAGAAGCAAAGAGAAAGGAAGACGTTATGAAGATCCAAATGATGAAGAAAGAAGAATATTGTGAAAATATTTAAGAAGTTGTCACATTAAGAGTTAATGTTGTAAAGATCATCCAAAATGTTAAAGAGAGAGGCAACTCCACTCGTCCAGTAAAGAAAGTTGAACATAAGTGTTATAGGTTTCTAGAGAGGAAGAATGAAGAGAATGCTAAGAGTTATGTAGAAGTTATCAAAGGCTCTATCAAGAAGGAAGAATGCAAGCCCTCAAAGGAGAACATTCCAGAAATAGAGAAGACTCAAAATGAAGAATAAAAAAGAGACAGATATCAAAGAAGACTCTCCATTTTCAGGTATCAAAGAATCTTCAATCATTGTGAAGGAAACAACGAAAGAGAAGATCATGATCAAACAAGGCATGAATTCACAAGGACTACATCACAAAGAATATCATTTACTTCCAGGTATCAAAGTTTCTTTTTTGGATATTATTTTACTTGTAATAACTTTGAACATAAATCTTTAGATTGCATAGCTTATGGAATAAATATTCAAGCAAGAAATGTTCATGTGGCTCCATACAATATTGAATGTTAAAAATGCCACAACTATGGACACGTAGCTCGTGATTGTAGAAGCATGATGGATACTTCTATGAAATAAAACACCAATATCATATATAAGAAGGTTTGGAAAAGAAATAAAGAAGGGGCGAATAAAGTAATTCCAAAAATTATACTCTCAGGATTTGCAGTAGTACGAGATCATGACAAATCTACAGGTAAAGAGGAAGATGTCAGAATTTAGGAAGATGATGATTCCATAGATGAAGAGGAATATTGAATCGCATTAGGGTGACTTCCTCCACATTTCTGAGCCATCCATCTTGAAGAATCCTAGTAAATATGAATATCAAAGAGGAGGAGTCTAAGAAACAACTCTACAAATAAGAGAACTATATTTTAAGCAGTATGAAGTGTTTGTAGATTTTGGGAAGGTAGTTTCAGAGTGGTTTGATTTTAGAAGTGAAGAATGTCTTGTGACATTTTTTGAGGAGAAACTTTCATAACACATTCTCGTGCAGGCATCAACTGAAAGTTACAGACAATATCAGTGGCACATTTTTTAGGTAGAGGTTCATGATTGCATAGAATATTCCAAGCAATGACATACATACTTGAGGATGTGTTAAAGATGGAGCAAACTAGTGGAGATATTTGATTCAGTTTGAAGAGTAGGAATATGTTGTAATCAGTTGCAACAGATGGGTCAACATTGTGTGCAATTGAGTATCAGAGTCATAAACAGTTTTATAACATATGGATAGAGATGGATTCATGAGATATTTGACAGGTTCAGATAGATATATGGCAGTGGATGAAAGCATATTTACATGTGGAATCAGTTAGTCACAGGAAGGAAAGCATTGAAAGGTGTCAGAGAGTTGGCTTAGGTTGATGGATGGTTGGTTGGTATGGATTGTTGGTTTTCATTGATGCCAACCATTGGAGAGTGATATTGTAGATTGATGTCAACCTTTGGAGAAAGTATGATAGAAAATTCCAGTAGCACAAAGGTTTGGGTAATGGACCCAAGGTTGTTTCATGTATAATGGTATGAATGTTAATATATTTGAAGGTAATACTATTCTATATGTATAGTACATGTCTTTCCATTTTTTGTGGTATGTGGAATGTCATATAACTCTTCATGGTTAGAGATTTATGGCCATGTGAAGTTGTAGAACCTAGGTTTGGGTAATGGACCCAAGTTTGTTTGATGGACAACAATTTGAGTTTTGATATATTTGTAGGTAATACTATTCTATATGGATAGTACAAGTCGTTCCATTTCCAGTGGTATGTGGAACGTCACATAACTCCTCACGGTTAGAGAGTTAGGGCCATGTGAAGTTGGAGAACCCTCATGAGTCATCTAGAAGAACCAAAAGGTCAAAGTAGTTTAAGATATTTTTAGAAGGTAAATAATAAAGTAAAGTGATGAGTGTACTATAATTCAAAGTGAATAAAAAATAAATTATTTAAATAATAAAATTAATGGAGAAATTACTAAGTTGACAAGTGGTTAGAAGTGGGTTAGCCCTAAAATAATGAAAGTGGTTTAAGATGGTTAGAAGGTAACCCCTTGAGGTAAAGTGAAGTGATGAGTGTATTATAAGTCAAAGTGGATACAAAATAAATTATTTAAATAATAAATTTAATGGATAAATTACTAATTGGAAAAGTGGTTAGAAGTTGGTTAACCCTAAAATAAGGAAAGTGGGCAAAGTGACCTAGAAGATGATTCTAAGGAAGATACTTGGATAGTATAAATAAGAGGCAAGACTCTCTCATTTTACATCACACTTGAGCATATTGAATATCTATAGGTGATTGAGGTAACCAAAGAATATCTAAGTCAAATTTCATAGGGAAGGTGAAGAAAAGAAGGCTAGAATTCAAGGGAGGATAAATTCTTTCGATGATGCTTTCTAATATCCATTAAACACATATTTTGTGCGGAGCACGCTCTACAAGGTCTCTCTCTAGAATAAGCCAGAATTCAACAAGATATGCCATTTTTTCTTTAACTCCTTTTCTGAGATGTTCCAAGTAGTGACACCTAGAGGAATTGCATAAAACACATTGAAGAACATTTTGTACTATTTTTAGATCTTTATTCATTACAGTTACATAGTTATGATTATTTCAAGTTAGGGTTGTTGACTAATCCAAAACTAGTCATGCAAGACTAAAGAAAAGTTTGATCAAAATGCTAGTCTCTTGTTGTTAAAGTTAAGGAAGGTTTTCAGGTATGTGATCATATACACCAGGTCTATTGTAGAGTTACAAATCAAATTTGGATGATGAATTGATGAGGGATTTTGGTTGAGGTACATGTTGGGTACATGGTTGAGACAAGTAGTTGATGAGTTTGCACATACATGAGGTGTATAGTTGATGATGTTGGTACATACTGATGAGTCATAGTTGATGAGTAGTTGATACATGATTGGTACATACTTGGTACATGGTTGGAGGCACTTGTTAGTAGTATTGTTGACACATGGTTTATGGATGATGTAGAATACTTTTATTGGTATATTATTAGAAGCACATATTGATCATGGTGATGATTATGAGTTGTTGTGTTATTCTTGGTTGATGCACATATTTGAGAGTTGTCTTGGTGATTGATATTGGTGAGTAGATATGATTTGGTTGATAATATTGATGAGGCATGTTGTTGCGATAGGTTGTTTGGACAAGTTGTTGTGACATGTTATTTGTACAGGTTTGGTGCATGGTTGATGCACTTGTTCATGGTACAGGTTGAGGTACAGGTTGGTGCATGGTTGATGCACTTATTTATGGTACAGGTTGAGGTACAGGTTGATGCATGGTTCAGGTTATTAGTACAGGTTGTTTGGTGCAGGTTTATTGGTATAGGTTTACAACAGTATATCTCACACTGATAGTGTGATAGTGGTTCCATAATTCTACTTATATGTCAAGGTGGTTGGATAGGGAAAGGAAAGGTGGTTGTATCCACCTTCCGTTGTAGCTGTAGATCATAGAGGGTTGTAGCCTCCTTCTGGTTGTAGCTAGAGAATTCGGGAGTTGGAGCTTCCCTCAGGTTGTAGCTTGAGAAACTAGGGGGTTGGAGCCTCCTTCTAGTTGCAACTGGAAAACAAAGGAAGTTGGTGCTTCCAATGAATGTAATTCTTCAAGACATATAAGAAAAAACATTTTGTGGTTTTCTCCTGCGTTGGGTTTCCACGTAAAACACTGGTGTATTGTGTATGTGTATGATTCTTCATTTGTTCATTGCTTATTTACTCTGTCATTATTGGTTGATAATGCTACATTGATATAACACTTGGATTATATGGTTAAAAAGGATCAAATTGCTCTATTATTGATTCACAACCCCCCCCTCTCAGTAATCCAACAAGTTGTGGTTTGATTTGATTTTAGAAGTGAAGAATGTCTTATGACATTTTGATTTTTTGAGGAGCAAATTTCAGAACACATTCCCATGCATGTATCAACTGATAGTTACAAACAATATCAGTGGCACATTTTTCAGGTAGAGGTTCATGATTGCATAGAATATTCCAAGAAATGACATACATACTCGAGGATGTGTTAAAGATGGAGAAAACCAGTGGACATATTTGATTCAGTTTGAAGAGCAGGAATATGTTTTAATCAGTTGCAATAGATGGATCAACATTGTGTGCAATTGAGTATCAAAGTCATAGACAATTTTAAAACATATGGACAGAGATGGATTCATGAGATATTTGACAGGTTCAGATATATATATGACAGTGGATGAAAGCATATTTACATGTGGAATCAGTTAGTCATGGGAAGGAAAGCATTGAAAGGAACAACAAAACATGGGAAGAGAAATCGTCAGTAAATGCCATACCATCAAAGGGAAATTGTTGAAAATTATGGTCATTGGTGTCTAAGTAGTGAACTTGAGAATCCATGAATATTTGAAGTCAAGTAAATTTGAATGTTTTTTTATATATGTTAGTTAATTACAAGAGGAATCACCAATGGATAAGAAGCACCGGAAGAGAGGAAAGGAAGCAAGTACAAGAAGAACCACATTGATCTACTCAACATATTGTAGAGAATTCAAGGGAGAGAAATTGTCAGAGAAAGAGATCATGAAAGAAAGCAGAAGCATGAAGATAGGGGGAGACATATCGATAGGGGGAGTTACCCTTTTTCCCATAATGTCAAAGGGGGAGAAAAATAAATATCATCAAAGAAATATAAAAACATGAAGACATGGGGAGAATCCTCAAAGAGAGATACCCTTTTCCATTGATGTCAAAGGGGGAGAGAAACAAGAGGAGAGAAACATCATAAGAGGTAGATGAGGAGAAATGGTTACAAGGGGGAGTATGAGTGTTGCCATCAATGCCAAAGTGGGAGATTGTTGGAAAGTTAGTTTTCATTGATGTCAAATCTATATGAATTCTAGAAGCATTGATGTCAACCCTAGTCAACCCTAGAAGAATCCTTAGAAAGATGGATAAGTGGTTAAGTGGTTGAGAAGCCCCAAAGGTATGGTCATGGAACCTGAATTTGTTTGAGGAATAAGGACATAAAGGACAATTTAAATGCATGTAACACACTCATAGATGGATAGTCCTTGTCATGTAGTTTCCAATGATACTTGGTACATCATATGGTTCCTCACGCTTGAGGAGTTATGCCCTTATGAATTTCGAAGCCCCAAAGAATGGTTAAGAATCCCATAAATGGTTACAAAAAGAAATTACAAGTCATTAATTAAAGGGTAAAATAGTTATAAGATAAAATAAAGGTCGAAGCTAAAGTTAAGGAAATAAGTCACTTGGAAAAGTACAAATACACTTCAAGGAGCCTCTCATTTGTACAAGAAATTTTATTGAATATCTATGAAGTGAAAAAGTGATCTATTGGTGAAATATGAGGTAGAAAATCTAAGTGAATATGAGGAAGCGAAGGGACAATTTTGCAAACTAGCTTTGTGAGGTTATTCGCAGGTCATAGTTCATCAAAGAATGTATATCCATGGGTCACAGTTCATCAAAACTCATATGTACAATGGTTACAATGTAGCAAAGCACGGAAGTACATGGGTCACAATGTAGCAAAACGCAGAAAGGTTATTTGCAGGTCGATAGTGGGCAAGGTGTGGATGTATGCAGGTCGAAGAAGTGAAAAGAACATATATCTACGAGTTGATAGAGTACAAGTCGCATATCTATGAAATTTTTTTGAGGAGGATGTTAGTACCAAGTTGTTGAGGATGAGGAAGGGCTACATGTTTGTAATCTTGTGTATCAGGTCTGTTATAGGATTAAAGGTATGATTTGCATGTGTTTTGAAGGTTGTGTCTTGATACATTCTTGAGGCATGGTTTCGATATTTGGCCATATACTTTGAGGTACATCTTGGTGATGTTATAGTACATTGATTAGAAGCATATATTGGCTATCTTGATATTTGGTTTGGTATATGTCATGGTGATGTTATCACATGAGGAACTTCATTGATGATATCTTATGGTACATGGTATATGGCATGATTGAGACATGTCATGAGTGATATGGTTTATGGTTAAGGCACATATTAGGTGCACGGTGTGAGTCATATCTTTGGCACATGTATGAGGTACATTTCTTGGTGATATTGATGCATGTTTGAGGCGCTTATTGTTGACGTTATAACACTTGTTTGACATACATGCATTGGATGTTGTGGTACATGCTTAAGGCATGCTTGGTAATGTTGGTACTTGATTGAGGCACATCATGGTACATTTTTGGTACAGGGTTGATGCATGATCTAATACATGTTTACAGATTGATAGGTACATGTCGATGTGACAGAGTGATAGTGATAGTGATAGGTTGATGTGATAGTGGCAGTCACAGGTTGATGTGATAGTGACAATGACAAGGATATGTGACAGTGACAATGATAGGTTGATGTGACAGTGATAGTAATAGGTTGATGTGACAGTGGAAGTGACAGTATCAATGGTAGTGAAAGGTTGATTCTACACTTATATTTCAGGGTGATAGGATGGGGCAATGAAGGGGGTTGTATCCTCCTTCCAGTTGGTTCCAAAAAATACGAGTTGGATCTTCCTTTAGGTTCGATTCTCTAAATCAGGGGGTCATAGACTCCTTCTAGTTTCAGTCAAAGAACCCAGGGTGTTGGAGCTTCCTTTAGGTTGGAGCATGTAAATCATGCGGTCGTAGCCTCCTTCTAGTTGTAGCTGGAGAATTGGAAGTGTATCTTCCTTCAGGTTGTAGCTAGAGAATCAGGAAGTTGGTGCTTCCTGTGAATGCATTATTGATATAAATAATAAAGCTTTCACTGGTTTCTCCCATTTGGGTTTCCATATAAATTTTGATGTACTATGTATCTATGGTTTTTTATTATGCATTGATGAATGATATTTTTTATGATGGTATGATACATTTATATACTAAATGCATAAGTGATAAACTATTGAATACTGCTCATAAAGTTGAAGTTTGTGTATATTGTGATTGAAAGTAGTAAAAAGTTCTCATATAGATTCACCCCGCCCCCCTCTCAGTATTCCAACACTGACGAAGTTGTGAAGAGCTACACCAAAACATAGAAGAAGCGATCGAAGGTGATGTTAAGAACTATGTCGGTGAGAAAGTGTAATGATCAGAGGCCATCATAAAACATTCACCAGCATATCAACAAACTTGTTGTAAAGTTCACTAATAAAATAAAACACATAATGGGGGGAAAGACATGAAGCTTGTCAATGAGTATCGACAATGTTTCGAGGAACTGTGTCGACATGATCAACGTCAATATTAACAAATTCATCGAAAAAAACTATGATAGTATCAGAGAAGTTATTAACAACTCCACCAGTGGAGCCAAAGTATCATTAGAGAAGTTCCCAATGACTTTGTCGATGGGAATTTTCCTCGAAAAAATGACTAAGTGATTTATGAATGGTTTGCATGGGCGATAAGTGTTCTATAGGGATGGGCCAATGGCTTAGGCTCTGAGATAGTGGTCTTATCCTTGGAATAGACCATATGAGAATCAAGGAGAGATATTTCTCAAGTATGTAATTGTTTGAAGGTTGGGGCAAGTTCGGTATGAGTGAGACTTGTTTTAAACTCCACGAAAAGATTAACTAATAGTGAGGTTTGGATGTAACTCGATAGGAAAGACATGATTTGATAGTGCAGGTTAGGGAATTGGCGTGGGATCCTTACATAGATCAATTTTTTGGTTAAGGTGAGGCTACAGGCATTATTGTAGGGAGATATTGGAGATTTAAGGAAAGACTAGGGCTAAGATGTGCATATAGTTAAGGTTAGGGCATCATGAGAGGCTAGGGAAAATGTAATGTGAGTGTTAGGTGAGTTACATGCAAGTCTATTCCCTATGGATTTTTTCTATATATTAAACCATAAGTAAAATAAAGGAAAAATCAAAGATATGGAGAGATGCCTACCTAGTAGTTGAAGAGACATAGATGTCGATGTAAGTATGAGGACAAGATATTTCTTAGGGGAATGTTCTTCATTCATTGGAAAACATCTTTCTCTTAAGCTATAAAAAGAAAAGTGGGGAAGGAAGAGAGTGAATGTCATTTTATAATTTCTCATTGGGTGCAGTATTCGAAGCACTGGATGTGATGATAGAAACTGCAATGGTGCCATAATTTGATCCTTCGGAGAGCTTGTTGGAACTCCTTTGATTGCATTGGAAATCCTCTTGTTGCAATGAAGTGGATAATGGAAAGTTTGTTGACACAGAGTGTCGTGTGTTGAAGGTATTTCTAGGAACTCCTTCGGTCGAACCGACATGTATGACATGAACTTCTCTGGTGGTTTCTTTAGTGCATTGGAAAACTTATGACAAAGTTCTTCAGTTAAGAACTTTTGTTCTAGAGGTGTTGGGAAGAATTATTTTGCTGTGTATTGGAGACATTGGAATGAAGTTTGTTTGTATACACCGAATAATTTTGCACAAAATCCTCCAAAATTTCAGAAGATTTCATGAGAACTCCTCTAAAATTCCAAACCTAAGTTCTTTAAAAATGGTTAAGTGCCAAAATAGAATTCAAACCACACGTGTAAGATAAAAAACAATTTTTCATAGGGGCATGCGTAGGATTGAAATAAGATCAAGGAGATGAGTAGTTTCTTCAACATTTCAAGAGGTTCTCAGTCAGAAAATAGGGACCCCATTTTCTTGAAATAAAATAAGTCTTTACAAGCAATCATAGAATAAAAAGGGAAGGTGTCGATGCTTGGCACAACACCTTGCTATCAAAATACTTGTCGGACATATATGATTTTCTAAATTATTTCTCAAACTATTTCCCAAGTCAATTTATTCTCACCAATACTTTTTACCTTCTTTAGGTATTCCCACCAAATGGAATCCCCGCCAACCAAATTAAAGGTGGCCACTTTTGCTTTTACATTTCCTGAGTAATTGTGTACTCAAAAATTCTTTTTCATTCTAGCATCCATGCCTATCACATCCATGCCTCTTCTTCTTCACCCTTCTATATTTCTCCATAAAATGTGGGTGGTTTTTCCTTTCTGAATTCCTCAGATAAGGAATCTCTACATTATTTCTTCCTCTTCTTCTTATGGACACTCAAACTAGTCTCATTTTTGGATAGTTCTTCAGAGGTAGTAGTTTTATCATTGGAGAACTCTATGGAATAGTCTCATCTTGGTGTTTCTATTAAGCCCTAATATTGGCTCATTACCCCTTAATTGGGGCATATTAGATTAGTAATGTTATTTTATTTATGTCGGCTTTAGGCCATTAGTTGTAAATTAGATTAGTAATGTTATTTTATTTATGTCGGCTTTAGGCCATTAGTT
>ML780648.1:151430-172176 GCA_009831015.1 Picea engelmannii | reverse complement strand
TTTTTCAAAGTGTTGAGTACTTTTCCTGAGGTTTTTCTATGCTATATTGATGTTTGGTTCTTAACAGTTTCCTTCTTATCACTCCTATGTACTTTCCTAGAATAATTTTTCCCAACATTAATATATGTTGGACCATGCCTGTGAATATATAATGGGCTCTAAAGCTTCTCGTGTTGTCTTGCTACATTGCTAGCAGTTGGACCTTGCTGCAAATACTTTTGTATCTCTGATAGACTTTGCAAAATTACTACATTTAACTTTGTCTACTTTTTCTGGGCTCTAATAAGATTTTCATTGTTCACTTTGTATCTTGGAAGTTCAACCGCAAGGATTATTATAGTTTCCACCAAATTTGGAGGGGTTTCTCTAGCCCTCCTATCATCATATTCCTCATCCCTGAAATGTGAGGTCTCTTCCATGTTGGACTATTCCAATCTGTTTTTGTTTCCTTCTCTTCCCTAAGTCTTCTAAGTGTTGAAACAGTAGGCTAACATTAGCCAATCAAAATTAAAAATTGGATACAATTTTATTGGCCTCATCAAGGCTTGAATTATCCTTAACAAACCCATAATCAGGAATATGTTCCTGCTTCCAGTGTTCTGTGAGGAACCCACGTGGGTTGCCTAGTGCCTATCATGCGAGGCCCCATGTGAAAAGAGTTCTTAGTTCCACAAGGACAAGGAATAAGTCAAGGAGGATGCTTGTTCCTGGTTTTTGATGCCCAAAGATGTATGTTTATTTGATATTTGATACAACATGGTGACTACAAGTTACAATTATGCTTATGTGTTTGTTGTTTATGTTACATGCTTGAGGCATGGTAACAAGGGTACATGATGGTTGTGTACACATTGGTGATGATATGATACCTTGTTAGAAGTACATTCTTAACTATATCGGTATCTATTTTGGTTGCATGTTGATGAGGTTATGATGCATGCTTGAGGAAAATATTTGGTATATTTTTCATGCATTGACACATGTTTGAGGTACATCTTAGGTGCATGGTTGAGGCATATATTTGGTATATGATCTTTGTTGTTTGGTACCTTGTCAAGGAACTTCATTGATTATATCATATGATACATGGCGCATTGAATGATTGAGACATGTCATGAGTGATTTGGTATATGGTTGAGGCACAGGTTTGGTACATGGTATGATACAGGTTTGGTACATGATATGGTACATGTTTAGTACATGATATGGTATAGGTTTACTACATGATATGGTACAGGTTTGATGCATGATATGGTACAGGTTTGATGCATGGTATGGTACAGGGTATGGTATATGTTTGATGCATGGTATGGTACAGGATTGGTACATGGTATGGTACAGGTTTTAGTACTTGGTTGATGTTTTGATACATGGTTTATGTTGACACATGGTACATGGTTGGTTTCATATCATTAGTGTTATGGTAGATTCATCTTGTGATGGTATAATACATGTTGGTGATCTTGGTACATGCTTGGCACATGACTAGAGGCATGTTGTGGTGATATTGAGCATTTGGTTGAGATGTGTTCTTGGTGATTGTGGATCTGGTTTCGTTGACGTTGAGTATCAACCATAGTGACAGGTTGATGTGATAGTGATAGGTTTATAGTGAGGTTGATGTGATAGTGGTAGTCATAGGTTTATGTGAGAATGATAATGATAGGTTGGTTGATATGACAGTGGTAGTCATAGGTTGATGTGACAGTGACAGTGACAAGTTGGTTGATGTGACAATGGTAGTCATAGGTTGATGTGGCAGTGAGAGTGACAGGTTGAAAATGGAAGTGATTGTGGTAGTGACAATTTGGTCTACACTTATATTTGAGGGTGATGGAATGCGGCAATGAAAGGGGGTTGTAGCCTCATTCTGATTAGTGCCAGAGAACTCAAGGAGTTGGTGTTGCCTTCATGTTGGTTCTTGTAAATTAGGGGGTTGATGCCTCCTTCTAGTTGGTGCCAGAGAATTTAGGGAGTTGGTGCTTCCTTCAATTTGGTGCCTATAAATTAGGGAGTTGGTGCCTCCTAGTTGGTGCTAGAAAATTTGGAATTTGGTTCTTCCTATGAATGTAATATTTGATATATATAAGAAAGAATTTTGTGGTTTTCTCCCATTTGGGTTTCCACGTAAATTATGGTGTATTGTGTATATGTGGTTACTTGTTATGCATTGTTTATTTATACTGTTGATGATATATTTAATGCTAATGGTAAACTATTTAATAATGATAATGTAGTTGAATTTTATATATTGTGTTTAAAAGTGGTAAAAGTGCTCATACTGATTCACCCCCCCTCTATGTATTGGTGAATATTCCAACAATTGGCATCAGATTTGGTCCTTCAAGAAAGTAGTTTAACCAATGGAAGGTAGATCATGGAGAGCAACAAATTGTTTAGAAATGGAATACCACAGTTTAATGGTCAGAATGGTTAGAGATATGAGATGTGTAGCATAGGAATGAGAGTATTCTTACAAGCACGAGAATATGATTTTTGGAAATCAATTGTGATAGGATACACCGCTACAAAGAAACCAAAGACTACAACTAAGAATGAATTGAAAAGAAACAACAAAATAGCAATGGATTTTATCTCTGAGGGATTACCTGATCCAGTAAGAGAGAAAGTGGTAAAATTTTCATTAGTTAAAGAAATTTGGGATAAGATACATAATATCTATTCCTAGGAATATCCAATCATAGAGTTAGATCCTATTAAATAAAATGCAGGTACAAAACAAGAAGAAATATGATCATCATGTCAGATAGATTTAGAAGAAGAAGATGATGAAGTAGACGTAATTGATTTTGAGACCGCACTAGTCAGTTCCTTAGGAGATCTAAGAGAAGAAAACAAGTCACTCGATAAATAATTGATGAAGATAAAGGAAGATGTTCAAATTTATAAATAATTCCAAGTAGAAGAAGCCAGAAGGAATGAAGAAACATACAAAAATCAGTTGGAAGAAAGGCAATGTCTAGAAGATTAAAGAAAGGAAGTAGAGCGGGAAGAAGACTTAAGGAAAACAAGATTGAAGAATAATTCAATCAATGAGAAAGAAGACTTGAAGAAGAAATCATCTCCTTGAAAATTAAACTTGAGGAAGCAAAGAGAACATAACAAGTAATGAAGATCCAAATGACGAAGAAGGGAGAAGAGATTAAGAAGCTTGACAAAGAAATTGTCACATTGAGAGTTAAAGTCGTCAAGATTAGCAAGAACGTTGTAGAGAGAGAAACATCTGCATCATTAGAAAATAAAGTTGAAGGTTACATGTTATTAGAAAGAAAGAATGAAGAGAATATTAAGAGTTGTGGAGAAGTCATCAAAGGTGCTACTAAGAAGGAAGAATGTGAACCCTCAAAGAAGAACATTCTAAAATGAAGAAGATTACAAAAGAGACAGATATCAAAGAAGACCCTCCACATTCAAGTATCAAATAAGATTCAATTATTGTGAAGGAAACAATAAAAGAGAAGATCATGATCATCCAACGAATGAATTTAGAAGAACTGCATCACAAATAAGGTCATTTACTCCCAGGTATGGAATTTTGTTTTATGATCATTGTTTTAATTGTACTAACTTTCGACATAAGGTTGTAGATTGCAGAGCATATGGAAAAAATGTTTAGACAAGAAATACCTATGTGGCTCCCCACAATATTGAATGTTACAAATGCCACAATTATGGTGACATAGATTGAAATTGTAGAAGCATGATTGATCCCTCCATGAAATAAAACATCGATGTTAGATACACGAAGGTTTGGAGAATAAAAGAAAGACAAGAAGAGAAGGTGAATAAATAAAATGTCCTAGATATCGTAGGATTCACAATAGTTTGAGAAAGAGAAGAAGAGTAGGAACAAGCCTGGGATATTGTACTCTCAAGAATTGTAGTGAAATATCATAATGAATCCATGGGAAAAAAGAAAGAAAACAAAGTTCATAAAGATGATGAGTCTACAGACGAAGAGGAATATTACTCTGCATTAGAGTGGGTATTTTTCTAAGCCATCCATCTTGGAGACTCCCAGTAAATATGAATATTGAATATGGGGGGTCAAAGCAGCAACTCTATAGATCAGAGAAATATCTTTCGAGAAGTATGAAGTGTTCAGAGAGATAGATTCATAGCAATCAGATGGTATAAGTACAAAATGACAGATTGATTGATTGAGAAGTAGTGATTCTCATGCAGATATCAGAGGAATGTCATTGACACACTTTCCAGTTAGGGATATATTCATTATAGGTTCAAGGATATATTGCATATCAGTGGACATATACATTTTGAGAAACAAAAATATGTGATGATATGTTGCAGCAGAGAAGCCTTCTTTATAGTATAGAATGATAGATGGTCAACATTATGGATAGTTGATTAGAAGAGTTATGGATAGTTTGTGACATATGGACAGAGATGGATTCGTGAGATTCTTATCAGGTACAAAAGACAAGGGTCAGAGAACATGCATAAAAATGGATTGACAATTGGAATCATCAACGAAATTTCTTTTGTTAGGAGGAAATCATTGAACAATATGGCTAAGTGAACATGACAAGTAAATGAATAAATCAAGTAATGAATGATTTTTATATATGTCAATGAATTACAAGAGAAATCACCAATGGACAATAAGAATCACTTGAATAGAGGAAAGGAAACATATACAGGTAGCCCTACATTAATCTATAGGACATCTTGTAGATAAATCAAGGGAAGAGAAATCATCAGAGAAAGAGATCCAAAAGGAAGATCAGTAGCATACAAAAATGGGGAGACATATCGTTAGGGGGAGTTACCCTTTTATCAAAGGGGGAGAAAGAGAAAGATCAAAAGAGAAATAAAATAAGCATGAAGGTAGGGGGAGCATCCCTAAACGGAGATATCCTTTTCCATTGATTTCAAAGGGTGAGAGAAAAAAATGAGGAGAGAAACATTGATGAAGAGTGATGCTTACAAGGGGAGCATGAGTGTTGGAGTATGAGTGTTGCCATCAATGCCAAAGGGGGAGATTGTTGGATAGTTGGTTTTCATTGATGTCAACCCTTGGAGACTTCTGGAAGCCCTAGAGAAGTGGTTGATATTGATGGTGAGTTAGTCGTCATTGATGTCAACAAGAGTGGTTGATGTCTATAGATGTGATGGGTGCATTTGATGAATTCTTGATGAAATATACATGAATCCCCGAAGGTGTGGTTATGGAACCCAAATTTTTTTCTAGGAATAAGGACATGTAGGATAATGTAAATGCAAGTATTACATTCATAGATGGATATTAATCATCATTTTGTTTTTGATAATAGGTGGCATGCCACGTGGTTCCTCACGCCTAGGGAGATATGCCCTCACAAAGTGATATTAGGGAAAGTTTGTGATGACAAAATCTGAGGTAGTGAAAGAGTGAGAAGTGTGTGAGTTTCAGGTTTGCAGAGGAGATCAGGAATTTATGAGGAAACCCTAACTTGGTTGACTCTCTCTGATCAAATAGCTAATGTCCTGCGAGACACCCTCGCAGGTTGCCTAGTGCCTGTCACACTTTGTGATGGATATTACTCATCATTTTGTTTTTGATGATAGGTGGTGTGCCACGTGGTTCCTCACGGTTAGGGAGATATGCCCTCACAAAGTTGAAAACCTCGAAGAATGGTTAAGAAGCCGCTAATTGGTTACAAGTTATTAATGAAAGGGTAAAGTGGTTGTAACAAGAAAGTTCAAGATTACCTAAAGTTAAGGAGAGAGGTTACTTAGAAAAAATATATAAACATCCCAAGAAGTCTCTCACAAGAACATTCACTCATACATTCTATTGAATATCTCTAAGTGAGAAAGTGATATTAGGGAAAGTTTGTGATGACAAAATCTGAGGCAATGAAAGAGTGAGAAGTGTGTGAGTTTTAGGTTTGCAGAGGAGATCAGGAATTTCTGAGGAAACCCTAACTTGGTTGACTCTCTCCGATCAGATAGCTAATGTCCCGCGAGACACCCCCGTGGGTAGATGGATATTACTCATCATTTTGTTTTTGATGATAGGTGGCATGCCACGTGGTTCCTCATGGTTAGGGAGATATGCCCTCACAAAGTTGGAAACCCCGAAGAGTGGTTAAGAAGCCGCTAATTGGTTACAAGTTATTAATGAAAGGGTAAAGTGGTTGTAACAAGAAAGTTCAAGAATACCTAAAGTTAAGGAGAGAGGTTACTTATAAAAAATATATATACATCCCAAGAAGTCTCTCATAAGAACATTCACTCATACATTCTATTGAATATCTCTAAGTGAGAAAGTGATATTAGGAAAAGTTTGTGATGACAAAATTTGAGGCAGTGAAAGAGTGAGAAGTGTGTGAGTTTCAGGTTTGCAGAGGAGATCAGGAATTTCTGAGGAAACCCTAACTTGGTTGACTCTCTCTGATCAGATAGCTAATGTCCCACGAGACACCCCCACGGGTTGCCTAGTGCCTATCACACGAGACCTTGCATGACAAGAGGTCTTAGTTCCACAAGGAAAATATAGAAGTGAAGGAGAATGATTGTTCCTGGTTGTTGATTCCTAGACATGTATTTCTATATGAGATATTATACAACAAGGTCGCTACTGGTTACATATATTCTTATGTCCTTGTTGGTTATGCTTATTTTGTTTATGGAACATGCTTGAGGCATGGTGATAAGGGTACATGATGGTTTGGTACACGTTGGTGATGATATGATAACTTTTTAGAAGTACATTATTGACTATCTCAATATCTCGTTTGGTTACATGTTGATGAGGTTGCGATGCATGCTTGAGGAAAATATTTGGTATAATGTTGAGGTATTGGCACATGTTTGAGGCACCCATTAGGTGCATGTTTGAGGCATATACCTGGTATATGATATTGTTTGTTTGGTACCTTGTCAAGGCACTTAATTGATGATATCCTATGGTACATGGTGTATGGCATGATTGAGACATGTCATGGTTGAGGCATAGGTTTGGTACATAGTATGATACAGGTTTGGTACATGATATCATACAGGTTTAGTACATGTTATGGTATAGGTTTAGTACATGATATGGTACGGGTTTGATGCACGATATGGTACATGTTTGATGCATGGTATGGTATAGGATTGGTACATGGTATGGTACAAGTTTTGGTACTTGGTTGATGTTGTGATACATGGTTGGTTGCATATCATTAGTGTTATGGTACATTCATCTTGTGATGGTATGATACATGTTGGTGATCTTGGTACATGCTTGGAACATGACTAGAGGCATGTTGTGGTGATATTGAACATCTGGTTGAGAGGTGTTCTTGGTGATTGTGGATATGGTTTCATTGATGTTGAGTATCATCCATAGTGATAGGTTGATGTGATAGTGACAAGTTGATGTGATAGTGACAGGTTGATGTGACAGTGGTAGTCACATGTTGATGTGACAGTGGTAGTCACAAGTTGATGTGAAAATGACAATGATAGGTTGGTTGATATGACAGTGGTAGTCACAGGTTGATGTGACAGTGACAATGACAGGTTGGTTGATGTGAAAGTTGTATTCATAGGTTGATGTGACAGTGATAGTGACAGGTTGAGAGTGGAAGTGATTGTGGTAGTGACAATTTGGTCTACACTTATATTTCAAGGTGGAAGGAAGGGTCAATGAAAGGGGGTTGTATCATCCTTCTGGTTCATGTCAGAGAACTCAGGGAATTTGTTCTTCCATCAGGTTAGTTCTTGTAAATTAGGGGGTTGGTGACTCCTTCTGGTCGGTGCTAGAGAATTTAGGGAGTTGATGCTTCCTTCAAATTGGTGCCTATAAATCAGGGGGTTGGTGCCTCCTTCCAGTTGGTGTTAGAGAATTTGGAAGTTGGTGCTTCCTGTGACTGTAATCTTTGATATTTATAAGAAATCATTCTGGTTTTTTCTCCCATTTGGGTTTCCATGTAAATTCTAGTGTTCTGTGTATATGTGGTTACTTGTAATGCACTGTTGATTTATAATATTGATGATATATTGAATGCTAATGGAAAACAAATGAATACTACTGATTAAGTTGAAGTTTATATATTGTGGGTAAAAGTGTAAAAAGTGCTCATACTGATTCACCCCCCCCCCCCCCCCCCCTTCTCAGTATTGGTGAATATTCCAATAGGGTTCAATAAGATTAACCAACAAGTACCCCATAGGTGTTAGCATATTCAATATTCATGGAATGAACAATATATCACCTGAGATGCCATGAGAATCATAAATACCATAGGTTTTGTGCAAGGTGTAAAGGAATAGGAAATGTAGGAAACCTTCATCATATAGCCATGCATTCATTCATAACTAATATAAGATTCTACGCAAAATAATAAAGAACAAACATGCATTAAAATGATGACTCATCAGATGTCGAGATAAATGTTCTTTGGAGTTCATTCATTAAAATCAAGGCATTCATATACATTTCCACACACTGAGGTTGAATCTTACCTAATATGCATTCACAACAAAAAACATATGATCCATTTGTTCGAATCTCCTTTCTCTCTCCTATTCACACACATACTATCTCTAAAAATAGGAGTTAGCACAAGTTTGGACTAAAACTCTAACTTATTTATATCTCACATACAATCCTATACTGAAATAATCACCCTAGTGGAAACAAACCCAACCCTTACATATCTGCATGCATGCACGATATCTCCCATGGAGTGTGGAAATCATAACAACCTTGCCAACTCACCACAACCTCAACCATGATCGGTTGTGTTGTTACAAAAATGGTTATAATCATTGAATATCTTATAGGATCTATGCAACATGTGGTCTCTTTGAGTCCTTGTGTGTAGTACAAAATTGGGTTGTTACACACAATAGATCCTTGGCTAATGTAGGTATTGATTTTGGCACCACATAATGCATCTTTGTGGGAACACATGCAATGATGACTTATGGAATGTGCACAGTATCTATAAAACTTTAGGGTGAAAATAGGCCCCCAACAATATTAGTTGGATTCTCCTCAATCCAATGACATGGTTTTTTCGGTAGCTCCTAAATGAAGTTGTTAGAACCAGTAGTTGGAATTAGTGGGATTTTGTCAGTAGTCTTTATTTCGGTGCCATATGTCAATATTTGTTGGTGTTGTAGCCATGTGTAGGCCTTGGAATCTATCGATAACCCCCCAAATTCTATATGTGAATTTGGCCTTCAATCTTTGGGATATCGACCTATCACTCATCGATATTGGTCTAGACTACTTTTTGATAGATGTCTTTTACAATACCATCTAGAATCACCTACGTTGTCCAAGCCAAGTCCTCCTTGCAGGACTTGATGATACCACTCCCTTGACCTCTAGGTATTTGGCTAGGGTGATCTATCCATTGGGTATAGCCTTCATCTTTTTCTTGTCTCTCTCAAGTTCATTGATGGTGTTGAAGACAATGACAACTGCACCTAATAGGGGGGAAACACATAGAGTTGGAATTTAAGATTTAGAAATGGTGGTAATCCATGGGGGTGGGATCATCGACTCTTGGCCCTTTATCTTCGAGGAGACCTCCATATAATCTTTGAAGCATGGTTTCAGGACTTGTGTGGTGGATCTACTATGGTTGTTGGTGAATTGGAGGTTGGGATCCTTGCCCAAGAGATGATCCAAAAAATGTAATTATCTTGGGAGTTCTACTATTGGTTGGTGGGATTATTTTGTTCCCTCTTGCCTATGGGAAGTATCCATCATTATGGGGACTCCTTGGTTCAAGTCAAATTTCTGGCACGGTTGGCTTCTCTGGTCAGACTATTGCCTTGTCACTAGTCTACACTATGTTGCTGAAATGCTCTCTCTATAGTGGTCAAACTCTTAGAAAAGTAAATGAAAATTGGCCATGGGGGATATAAGTAGCCATGGGTTAGTTTTCCCATGTGACTATTAGCTCTTCCAAGTAGGATTTCTATCCTAATGGGTGTATGTATTGTGATTATTTTTCTTGATCCCCTTGGCATCCAACTATCATGTGGCCTTGGTCATGTTGTACTATTAGACCACTGATGTGCCTTTTGGGATGTGTTACCATAATATTTTTCATCCCTCTTAGTTGTGTGACCTATCCAAGTCTGATCTCTTAACCCTTCACTACTTTTAATAGCCAGGTGTCCCATACTTTACCTATAAGAGCCTATTGTCATGTCTGATAGCATGTATGTCGGTAATTACCTTACACAATTGGTCGAATATTCAAAATATTCACATGTAACACCATGTATTTTCCTCTGAATTCCTTACTCATGTCCTAATATCATACTATTGAATGCATAAGGTTGCCTACCTTTATACCTAACTACCTAAGTCCTATCCTAAGCTAACTGTAAAATGATTTTCCATTTATGGCGCATTTTACCCCTGTGAGACATAATACACCTTGATCCAACTATTTTTAATCAATCCTTTTAGGGGTTGACCCTGTAGTGTTTCCAAATTTGTTTCCCCCACCTCACTGATGTATACCAATATAAATGGTCCTAACCAGTGCATGCAAATTTTTCTAGGGTGACTAAGAAACTTATTTCCATATAGTAATACCAAAGAACCAAGTTGTAGAATTTTGGACTCAATGTTGTGGTCATGCCAATCCTTCTATCTCTAATTTTAGACCAATTGGAGATGTACCCCCAATGGGTCAATCCTCTTTGATTTCCAAAAGTTCATCTAACCACTTTTGCAGGGATTGATCATCTGAAATCTATGTCACAAGATAAATGCATAGACTTGGGACCAAAAATTCTAAGGACATCATGAACTCTTTTTCATAAATGAAATTGAAAGGTGTATTCTTAGTCAATAATTTATAGGTTTATCTATACACCCATAGTACTGTTAGAATCCATTGATACTAGTTGTCACACTGGATGTTACAAACCTTGGTAGTGCATGCTCTAATATCTTATTGAAAGATTCAATTGTGCCATTGGCTTATGGGTGATATGGTGTACTCTTTCGATCATGGATCATGCATTTCTAATTTAGCACATAAATGGCTTCATTCAAAAAATGCAGTCCCTGATCTCTCATTAACACCTTTGGGAATCCAAAACTTGTGATCACATTCTCAAAGATAAAGTGTGTGACCATCTCTGTAATATAATCTTTCACTATCATGGTTTCTGACCAACGTGTCAAGTATTCTATGGTTGTAATAATGTATCACATGCAAGTCATGTACACAAGGGGAGTGATGAGTCCCACAAAATTTATATCCAATTTTTCAAAAGATTTGGCACTGTGATTAAGAAAATCAACAATTCATCTCTTCTACAAGGATTCTCAATCCTTTGGAAGACGTTGCAACGCCTACAATATCTCTTAACATCTTCAAATACTAGTGTCCACCATAACCCTATTCATATAACTTTCTGTGCAGTGGACTTTCCACCATTGTTTCATCCCATGATACCTTCATGTGCCTTAAAGGGAACCATGTCATGCTCATGTTCAAAGACACACCTGTACAGGATCCCATATGTGCCAAAATTGTACTAATTCCCTATGATCAATGAGTAATCAACACTATGGGTCACTGATTATTTATGTTGTAACTAGGTGTATCCTTCTGGTATGTGACCTATTGTGAGGTATGAAACAATATCTACTAGTTGATATGGAACTACTTTGACCCTGAAGAATTGTACGTTGGGGAGCTCATCATCTAAAATGTGGTCTACTTCCCCTGAATCTATCCCCAAAAGATGGTCCATCCCAACATTTTGTTTTTCGAGCTTGATGACCACTTCAAACTCGAATTCCTAGAAAATTAAAATCTATCAGCCTATTCCCCCCCACAAGATTGGCTTATTGACCAAATATTTGAGCGTTGAATGGTTAGTAAAATTTTGAAGGGAGTTTCGAGCAAGTAATGTGGAAACTTATGAAGGGAATATACCATATCCAGTCCTTCACACTCTATGGTTGTGTAAGTCTTATTAGAATCTGATAATTTCCTACTGGAAAAATAGACTAGGTGATCAATGTTATTTTCTCGAGGTTGTGCAAGAACTATGCCAAGTGCAACGTTTCCAACTTGTGAAACGCCTCCTAGAATTGTTGTGTATAGATATACTTTGTATCTTTGCAAAATAGCTTCTCTAACAATGCAATTTTTTTTGCATAATTCCTTATGGATTGTCTATAATACCCTTGTGTCCCAAAGTGGCACGTAGATATTTGACGAATGTGGGAGCCAACATATCCACTATCGTAGCAATATTTGTTTGATCTACTAATAAAAATTCATTGCATACAACATGTCGAGCGATGTACAAAAGATGCAACTTTTAAGTTCAATGAAATATGCAACTATCGACATATATCCAACATCAATCATAGTGCCTGCATATGCTCCATCAGTAGGCTAAACACCATCCAGTAATCTAAGTACCCCTCTAGAAACTTATGGATGAAGTCCTTAAAATATGTGACCACATTTCTAGAAAACACCGCAGGCGAATTCTTCAAGCCAAAGGGCATTACCATGTAAGCAAATGAGCTCCATTGTATTGAAAATGTCATCTTGGCTTAGTCTTCTTCTATTATTTTCACCTAGTGATATCCTCATAAGCCATCTATGAATGAGTAAGCCTCACTCCTACCCACATTTTCCAATGCTTCCTCTGTAAATGGTGTTGGGAATGGATCATGTACATAGTATACATTTAAGCTACACATATTTACAAAAATTATTAGGTCACCCATCTTCTTTGGTTGCATCACCATTGGGCTAATCCAATCTGACTCGTCCATCGAGTCATTGATCCCTACATCCAACATTCGATACAATTCTTTGTGTACTTTCTCTTTGTTCTTTGGGTTCAATTGATAGGGTCTCATCTTTACTGGATTAGCATCTGGATTTAACTAAATCTTCATTTTAGTAAGGGATCTTGCAATTCTCTTCATCTTAGAGAAAATCCTTGGAAATAGGTCTTCGTACTCTTTCAACAAGTCTACCTATTTCTTACTATTTCTTGGTCCCGGTAATCACTAATTATGGCCATCTTTGGTGCTTCTCCCATACCTATATTATATTTCTTTGTTTTTAATGGGCACACATAGTTTGGCATAGTGCTACTAGAGGCCTTTCATTGAACCATGCACTCACCCTCAGTCTCATTGATTTGTAACCCCCATGGGTTATTATTCATGCACATCATCACGGTCAACCTGCCAACAATATAGGGGTGTTCTAGTTTCTCCATCGGCTTATGATATGCACATAAAAAAAATTGTGCAGTGTCTTTGGGCTACCAATGGAAGATGAAATACTTGATTCTTAACATATCCTCCCTCTGCATCGAGATTTCCAATATGAAATTAAAGGTTGTGTAGAATTGCTTTCTTACTCCATCCTAGTCTCTTGTTTGTATTCTTGTTTCTTCCCATATGTACCAACTTCTAGGTACCATATCCATGGTATGGACAACCCTATGAACCCATTGTGTGCTAGGAATATTCTTGACTATCCAACGCTTTTCATAGAAACAAATCTTCTCTTGAGGGTATTCAATACCATTTCATCAATTCAAAGTATGTCATAGTATCTAACCTGAATTTCATATACTATACCACCTTTTCCCATTCCTATAGATCTGTGTGGTGTGTTTCCCACCAGTGGTAGGTGTTCCTTTGACTACTATATCCATTTCATATATATTTTGGGTATCAAGAACCAACTCTATCATTTGTGCCAAAAAAATGTCTATTGTTGTAATGTCCCTTTCCAGTTGATTGTTTTAGGGGGATGAATTAGTATCATATTTTATTCATGTAGGCTATAGTTGATTAAAAAGGTAATTAATAGATTAATTATTTAATGTCATTTGGAGGAAAAAGAAAAATTATAAAATAATATTGAGTAATAAAAAAATGACTTAGAGAATAATATCAATACAACCTTATAAAGTCACTTAATTAATTTAAATAAGAGGAGAAAGGAAAAAGGGGGGTAAAAGAGAGATGAGAAATCATTTCTCTCATTATCAATGATCATTTTACAAAATCGATTTAGAGAAGATCTCTTGTGGCTTTTTGGGTTTTGGAGAAAAATGTTTGTTGAGAATTGGTTTCAATGGTGAAAGATTCCACCCTGGATTATTGGTAAGAGGAATCACTTAGATTTGTCATAGGATTTCATCGTTGGAATAAGGGTTTAGTTTTGGAAGCAGTTCATGTGATTTGAGGAGGGTGATTTCATTGTGAGGAGGGAACATTCACTTGCGGAGAGTGTGTTTATCTAGCAACATCTGAGATCTCTTTGTGTGGAGGTTGAATCTCTTGTGTGAGGGTCAATATTTCCTATGTGGAGTCCAAGTTTATCTATGGAGGTCGAATTCTATTGGGCAGGCCGAGTTTCTCTTGGCAGGGGACCGAAGTATTTTCTTTTAGGGGCCATGTTTCCTGTGTGGGGTCACAATTCCTTTAGGGAGGCAATATTACCTAACAGAGGGTGTGATATTTGGAGAGGGGGATGTACTTTCTTGTGAGGGAATCATTTCCTTTGGAGAGGTGGATTTTCCAATTGTGTGGGATGATTTCTTTTCTGGAGGGGAAACACTCATCTTGTAGAGATAGTTTCTACATTGTGGGGGTTGTATTCTTCTTGATAGGTTTATTTGAACCTCAATAGGTGCCCAACATATGTAACAGGTCAGAAAATTTGATAAAATCAGATCATATTTGTGGTGTGCATTTGTTGTTGTTGTGTTTTGATTAAGTTATTATTATTTTCTATGTTGTTGTCATAAATTGCATGCAATACATAAAAATCTATTTGTCACCAAATCCTTGTGCATTCATTGAAATTGGGAAAACAAATCAACAAACATAAAAACATAACAACAACAACAAGGGAGTTTTTATAGTGGGTTTTGAGCATATCAACAAACTGTTTGACAAATGTCTTGAGTCAAGAAACCACTAAAATATAACAACAATAAATAGAAATTTATAACAACAATAAGTAGGGTTATTATAGTGTTATTAGAGCTGGTGTTCTTGCCATCCTTTGAGACACATGATCTGTTAATGTTTCTGATGGATGGGAATTACATCAAATATAGGAGAAAGAGAGGTGTCGGTAACATATTCCATTCAGAGTCAGAGTCGTAAGTGGAGGGAAGCGGGATAGAAATGAACATCCAGAGGACAACACTATGGATATTTTGAATGACTTAGCAAGGGGATAGAATGATTTGGTAAGGGGACAGGAAAACATGGTAAGAGAGAAGAAATAGTTGGTTGAGCTTGCCACCCAACTTGTGAATAGTAATCAAGGGAACCAAAAAAAAGGGTAATAATGATTTAGAAAGGACTAATGACATCCATAGTAATAATGAAAACTATGTTGAAGGGAGAAATACTCATGTCCCTACAAAAAATTACATTGGGACCACTAGTAGAGTGACTCCCATATCTCATATGCCTTAATCCTTGGAAGGACAACAAGCTAGAAATCAGGGGTGGTAAGGACAAGGGGAATATTTTACAAATTGTTTGAGGGAGTTTCAGACTCTTGGTGATGAGTTTCAGGAAACCATGTATTTGTAGGATTTTTGTACTATCAATTACATGAATAGGCCTCGAGATTGCAACAGGGGCCCATAGAGTTGGGAACTTCAACGGAAGGTGGGGAAATTGTCCATCCCCTTTTTTGATGGCTCTAGAGAATGCACTAATGGGGATTGGGTTCAAAAGTTGCACACATACTTCCAAATCAACCCCATGATGGAGACAAAAGTCATCAAGCAAGCTACTTTGAATTTGGATGGAGAGGCCCACGAGTTGTGATACCATGGGCTAGTCACATTGGGGAATGCCAGTATTAGATCATACTTGGACTTCATACAAAAACTCAGGGATTGATTTGACAAGAAGGATCCAGAGTTTCACTTCAGGGAATTGGCTCAGCTTAGGTAAAGTGAGACATTGATGCTTATATTTCATAGTTCCATAGGATTACAGTTATGGTGGCAGATGTGTCAGAGCATAGGATGATTATTCTTTTCATTGAGAGACTTTCCAAACCCTTGTGTGGTTGGGTTAAGGACTTCAAAAAAACTTCTATTTAGGATTCTATGATTAGGACGTGTGACAAGGAGGATACAATACCAAAGAACAAATTTCCTTCCAAACCTTTCCTTTGAAAAAAAAAAGACAAAAATCCCTTTAAGAAGGAATGTTTCGGGAAATAAATAATGGATGAGGAGACATGGAGAGAATTAAAAAAGAATAATTTATGTTTCAGTTGCAAGGAACCTTGGGAACTGGGTCATAGGTGCATGGGAAAGGGTCAGGTGCATTATATAGAGGTACTTTCAGACAACAATGGGGAAGATGAGGTAGGAAGAGCTCAGGGCAGCAACCATAGTAGTTCAAATGATGAGCAAACGCATGTGGAGGATAAGTATGTTGAGTATCCATGTGTGGAGGCTACGGTGGGACTATTTCTACTTTGTCAAGTGTTCAAAGATTTCACACTTTCAGGTTCCAGAAAGTATTACAAGGATAACATGTCACAATCTTGACTGATGGTGGGAAATCCACAACTTCATTGACTCTACCTTGGTGTCTAGGAGTGGCATTCCTACAGTAGACTTTGAGGGGTTTGATGTAGTGGTATCTGGTGGGTGAAATATGTCATGCACACAAAAGACTACACAGTTGGGTGTGACCTTGGGAAACCACACCATGACAAATGAATTTTATGTGTTTCAGCTACCAAGCACTAATATCATATTGAGTTTTTAATGGCTTGTTTCCTTGGGAAAACATTCTGTCAACTACCAAGTCATGGAGCTAGAATTCAGAGAAGCAGATGGTAGGAAGGTGGTTTTGAGGGGCATGTCTAGTGGTGCTCATAGTATTATCTCATCCAAGCACATGGAGGGCATATTCAGGCATGGATACATAGATTGTGTAGCAGAGTGATTGATTACTACTCAGAAACCTTCAGAAAACTAATAACAATATCATGTAGACATCCAATCCTTGTTGAGAAAGCATGACCAAGTATTTGGAGAGATACCTCTAGGGATCCCTCCTCACCGAGGTTTTGAGCATACCATTGAGCTAGAAGAAGGGGTCAAACTTGTGATCACCATTGTTGTCCCTTGGTGATGGAAGTAAGCGAAGATCAAGGAAGAAAAGGCAAAACATGAATTGCGAGGAAGACACAATGATTGTTACTGGGTCGAAGTGAGCAAAAGAGAAGAAAAGATAGAGCAAAGTAAAAGGAAGCAAGTCATTGGACGAGGAGATTGAGGATGCCAGATCAACAAGAAAGAAGAATCATGGACAGCTCAGCAAGAGGAAAAATCCACCATTGGATGCTTTGGAACACTGTACGAGAAGGAAGGAAAGATAGGTTGGTGAAGCCCTGAAAACACGGGTCAAGTTGACCTAGGGTTTTAGACACCTAGGGTTTTGGTATCTAGGGTTTTGACACCTAGGTTTTGGCCTAAGGCTATTGATGAGTGATTGTAATTTATAAATAAGAACCTAAATGAGGGAAGAGGGTTCGTTCTAGTTTTTTTATTGGTATGAGCGATTATTGTGTGAGAGAGAGAAGTGCTAAATGCAAAAGCCTTTTGGTATTGTAAGATCTTCAGCTGGGTGCGAAGATTAGTCCTGCAGTTGGGTGCAAAGGAAGGGGAGAGATAGAGAGAAGGATGAAGAAGATCTGCTAGCTGAGAGTGCAAACAAGAATTGTATGCTTCATCTTAATACATTATAAAGCATAGTTCTGTGGACATAGCCCTAGAGAGAGGGTGAACCACATATATTTTGTGTTGTGTGTGATTTATGTTCTATTCTTTGTCATTTGGTATACCATTATTGCATTACTATGTTCGATCTGATAGATAGTTCTATGGAGTAGATATGAATTGGTAGATGATATATAATTGTTGTATTGATTTTGTATTGGATCCACTTAATATCCCCTTGGCTATAGACATCTTTGTCCTGCAACCCCCCCATAGCTACTTCGGGTGAGACTGCATCTGCTTCACAGGTGTTGCCGAAAGGGACAGTAGTTAGGGCTTGTTGGTGTGCTCTTAGAGCTGAATCTTGGGTCTGCCCCTGTGCCAACAAATGGTTCCATTGTCGGGACCATAATCTTCTTGAGGGAATGTCAAGGTGGTTTCCATCAAAGAAAGAGATTCAGAAGTGGATAGAAGACCAAGAAAAGGACTTCGTTGAAGCCCAGAATGAGAACCCTAATCTTAGTAGAGAGGATTGGTTGGAGAGATATATCTTTACTAATATACAAAAAAATTTCTTTGGAGGAATCCATCATGAGCTATATGAGTGGATAGCTATGTTAGAAGATACCCAATTTGAGATCAGATCTAGGCCACCTGTGGTTTGGATGTCGGTGCTGATCAAGAAGGTCAATAGAGTTAATAACACGGTGTCAAGAGCAGTAGATCACTCATTTGATAGTACCATTGGAGAGTATATCATTGAGTTTTTTGTTGATAGAGTAAAGTCATATAGTCAAGCCGAGAGATATTTCTTCAAGGGACCCAGAGGAAAATTTTTACATTTTCTGAAGCTGAGGATCAAGATGCTATTGCATGAGAAGAACATATTGAAGATACAGTATCTGGATGGATCCAAAAAGGCTAATGTTCAATAATTAAGACAACAATAGCGACACAGAGGCTGGACATACGCGCAGTGGGAGAGTGTTCAGAGAAGTTCCTCTCGTGAACCTGTTTAAGAAAAACTACGGGGATGAGGGTTTCTACAGTGGAGAAGAGGCATATCTGATAGACGAGGAGAATTCAGAAGAAGGGAAAGTTACAGAGCCTCGCTAAGAAGAACCAGAAGCTTCAGGAATTGTGCCAACTATCGAGGTAAGTACTATTAATCCTATTGTTGTTTCAACAACATTAAGCAATCAGAGTAATCAGAGTCACCAAGATCTATCAAAAACAAGATGAATTTACCCACCTTTAGAGGAGATGGAAATGAATACCCTGAACAACACTGGTTTCTCTATGAAGCTGTGTGGAGCATTAAGAATATCACTGATGAAGATGTCAAATGAGCTCAGTTCAGTACTACCCTAAGAGATGGCACACTGAGCTGGTATATGAAATTTGTCCAAGGAGCTATGCCTAAACCATTGAATTCCATTAATACTTCACTAATTTCTGAATTCAAGAAACCTAAGTCAGAATCGCAGTGCATTACATAACTGAAAGAAATCAAGTAGATAATGTTAAGCCCTAATATTGGCTCATTACCCCTTAATTGGGGCATATTAGATTAGTAATGCTATTTTATTTATGTCGGCTTTAGGCCATTAGTTGTAATTTAGATTAGTAATTCTATTTTAATTATGTCGGCTTTAGGCCATTATTTGTAATTATACCTCCTAGTCTCCTATATATACCAAGGAGACATTTTCATTTTGAATCATCTTGGACTTGAACATTTAAGTGGGGTAAAAGGAGGTTTCCCCCTCAAAGAGGCTTATTATCTGATATTATCTCTTTTTCAAGGCGTTAAGTACTTTTATTGAGGTTTTTATATGCTATATTGATGTTTGGTTCTTAACATATGGTATCAGAGCTCAAGGTCTTGGGGTTTCGCTGCTACATCTGAGACATCGTGGAATTTTCTCTATAACTCTTTTTTTACAATGTTTCAGAAGGCACGGATTGGAGGATATTTATAAGATGGATCAAGGTACATTGGGTTCAAAATTCAGCCAATGAGGCCTTATACTTTCGGAGATACAGCCTGTATAAGATAGGGTTCTGGAATCATCTTGAAATGAGTCATTGTGGAATTTTTGCTATAAAACCATTTCTGTAATGTTTCAAACCCTAAACTCCATAGGCCATTTACATAAATTGGTAATTTATCTGTGGTAAAAAGTTCAGCTTCTGGGTCATCTTAAATTTGTAGATACACCCTATGTAAGATAGCGTATCTGACTAGTCTCAAGAAGGTGTTCCAGGTAAAACAATCATAACTTCTTCCTAGAGTATCCAAATTTTGTGGGACTAGTTGCATTGGATCTTGGACAGTCTGTAGTATACTGGGTGCGAGTTTCAAAATTTTATATCAATTATTTTGTGCGGGGCACACTATACAAGTGAGATCTCCTGGAAAGGCCAAAAATCGGCAAGTTTTGGGGAAGCTACCGTAAATTCCAATTGGCACATCCAATTTTGATCAGACCTGTGGCATTGTAAAGAAGAAATATCAGAGAAATACATAAGAGAAAGTTTCATACCCAGAAGGGCCAAAAATTGGGAGATACAATAGAAGAAATATTGTCTAGCAGAACCACCTCAAAATCAAGGTTCAAAAGTGATACTTGGCCAACATGCCACCCAAAAAGGGAACGTCTACACCAAATAAGCCTCCAGAAAATCCTATTTGGACTCTTGATGAAGGTGAAGAAATGCGTAGGGACATAAATGAACTACAAAATAAGATGGATTCAATGGAATCTAAGATGGATTCAATGGAAGTTAAGTTGATGGATTCAATGGAAGTTAAGCTGATGGATTCAATGGAAGCTAAGTTGGACACTAAGATAGATGGTTTAAAAGGGGAGATCATGGAAGTATTGAAAAATTTCATAACAGAGAAGACACCTGAAAGTCAAAATGCATCCCATGAAATTCATGATGTGGACACAAGGAAGGTGAATCAAGAATGGAGAAACTCCAACTTTGGTTTGAA
>ML780648.1:127317-147359 GCA_009831015.1 Picea engelmannii | reverse complement strand
TGTAATTATACCTCCTAGTCTCCTATATATACCAAGGAGACATTTTCATTTTGAATCATCTTGGACTTGAACATTTAAGTGGGGTAAAAGGAGGTTGCCCCCTCGAAGAGGCTTATTATCTGATATTATCTCTTTTTCAAGGCGTTAAGTACTTTTACTGAGGTTTTTATATGCTATGTTGATGTTTGGTTCTTAACAGAGAATAGTTGAACTGGTATGGGTGTTCGATCAGACATTCAAGAGCTTGACATGCCATCTGAGTTTTCAAATCCCAGATGAGCATAACAAGGAATGGTTCATTGCTTCCCTGTTACCACACATTAGAGTTCCTCTGATGCAGTCGAAGATTGCTTCGTAGCTTGAGGCACTGGAGATCACCATGAAGCTAGAATCAATGCCTGTGGGAGAATCCAGCTTAGGTATGAGTCAAATCTTGAGTCAGCTAACTATTTTGTCTCTACAGGTCGAAGACATGAAGAAAGGAAAGGGAAAAGATTAAAGAGAATACATATGGTGTGTCATATGCAGGTCAGAAGGCCATGACAAGGAACATTGTCCCCTATTCCATGAATACTTGGCCTCTGGAGCTCTGATCCCCTTGAAACAAGTTACCCTACCCTGGTGCAAGGTATATAGAAACAAACATCGCCCTGATGAGTGCTACTACCTGCAAAAATATGTTCAAACACCCACAAATCTGTATTGCACATTCTGTAAGTCTGTGGGACATGATGATAGGGATTGTAGGGCTTACGATCTCATGCATGAAAGTTCAAGAGATATATACAAGATTCAAGGTGAATTACAACAATAAGGAAACACTATGCAGTATAACTCCCCTAGGAGAGGAAACTTCAACCCTCGTGGTGGATTCCGAGGAAGAGGAAGAGGAGGAGGTACGGGTTGAGATCAATGACAGATAATCTGTTATAACTGTGCACAACTTGGACACTTGGAAAGGGACTGTCAGAACCCTTGTACCACTTTCAACTATTGCAACTCTTTTGAGCATGTCACCGAGGAATGTCCAACATTTCTATCTAAGCTTCAAGAGAAACAGGAACATCAGCAAAACCCGCAGATACAATTGATCAAAGCTGAACCTTCCGGAGAAGACCCTAGAGTTGTTGTTATCACTCGAGGAGGCGTTTTTATAGGAGAAGATATAATGACCCAAGGAAAGACTACATAATAATCAGGAATCAAGAAAGTTGAAGAGAAGACAGAAACTTTTGATGCAAAGAAAGAAAAAAAAAATGTTCGAGGAGGCAAGAAGAGAATTCAGGGGAGACCAAGGTTCTTCATCAAAGACACGAACAAAAGTCAGAGAATGTCGAATGCCTCTAGAATTTGATCAGTCTGCTTTGGCTGGAGATGGAAAAGAGGCAAGTAAACTTGTCATTTTCTTGTATACATTTATAGAACTGATTAAAGACGAGAAAGCTATACAAGAACTGCAAAATTTGGTTAGACATTATGAGATAGGAAGGGTATATCCTTTACTAAATAAAGCAGTACATCAACTATCCAAGAAGAGAAGGACAAACAAGGAACTACACTTGAATTCTTAGATTGGAGAATATGATATAGACTATGTGGTCCTCGACTTAGGGTCAGAGGTCAATGTCATGACGAAGCAAACCTGGGCACTGATGGGAAAACTGAAGTTGATCTATTCCCCTATCAGACTTAGGATGGATAATCAGAAGGCAGTAATCCCCTTTGGTAGATTAGAACATGTCCCTATGGACATTGACGGAGTAAGGACGTATGCAGACTTTGAGGTAATTGAGATAGTTGATGATAGTTGTCCTTATCCTGTGTTGTTTGGAATTGATTAGGCTTTCAATAATTCCACTGTGGTTGATTTAAAGACAAGATGAATGACATTTTAAGGATATGGCCTTAGGTTCATCACACTATTATATCCCGATGAAGGTCCGCAATACACGGAGCCCATCAAAGAAGAAGACTGCACATACGAACTGGAAAACATATACAAATTAACATCTAGACAACATGATTACATTAATCCTATGGTGGATGGAAATTTGAGCTGGAAAAGTGACAACGCATGTTCATCAGACTCAGAAGAAGCACTAGAGAACTAGCAGAACAAAATGTATGAAGCATCTACAAGGAGATGTGCTATATTAACGAAGGAAGTACGCTAGATCGACACAACAGTAAGTAACTTACCCACCTTTGATGGTCTGAATCCATTAGAAAAATTCTTATCAGATTTTGAATAAAGTGTACCAACACAACAATTATTCTTTGCAATGGATGAGGCCTTGAAATCCACACCAACAAGATGGTGGGGGACACATGAAAACAACATTACAGAATGGGTACAATGTCGTACCCTCATGACCGTGCGGTTCTCAGCACAAGTAGAAGGTTGTGAAATTCGGTACACAGGTCGAAGTTGCCCAACGGACCATGTGCGAAGTTGTGAGGAATATTGGAGAGACATTACTCAAGAGTAGTGGGTGCAAAAAATCATAAACATGCTGGACACTATCCCTATCAACTGGTACCTTCAAGCAGAGTTGTGCCTCGTCATTGCAGAGTGGGAAGGTATGAATCAGAACTATGTCACCACCCCTTTATTCAAAATCCAATATCCTACAGTAGATCAAGCATTACAGACTATAAGACAGAAAGTATTTGAGGAGGCACCTAGCCTCCCTTAGGAGAAAGAAGAGGATGAATGGACTGCGAAACTGCAAGGCTATTACAACATCAACGCTAATGGAGATGATGATCCTAGGAAGGTGAACATCGCATAAATAGAAGGCCAGAGAGATGTGGAAGGACCCGGAGTTGAGATACCATTTACTGGAAAACCGATCGAGATAAAGAAAGTCAATATTGTAACAGATAAAACACCAAAGCTTGCAAATGATGGAGATTATTGGGATGTTGCCACTATTGAAAAAATCACCGAGTTACTGCATGAATATCAGGACTTGTTTCCGACCAAATTTACTAATATGAAGGGAATTAAAGGGCCTATGGGATAAATGAGGATCCCTTTGAAACCTGATGCAAGACCAGTCAAACAAAGACCCTACAGATTGAACCCTAAATATAAAGAGAAAGTGAATAGTGAGCTCGACAGAATGCTAGAAGCAGGGATTATAGAACCTATTGAAGATTCAGAGTGGATTAGCGCTATGGTGGTGAAAGACAAGAAGATAGGAGAGATCAGGATCTGTGTACATCTCAGGAAGCTGAATAATTCATGTTTGCATGACCCCTTCCCTATGCCATTTACTGATGAAGTGTTAGATAATGTAGGAGGTCAGGAAGTATATTCTTTTATAGATGAATTTTCAGGATACCATCAGATCCAGATTTCCAAGGAAGATTGCCATAAGACTACCTTTGCCACAGAATGGGGATCCTACCAATATATGGTAATGCCATTTGGATTGAAGAATGCCCCAACCATATTTTCCAGGGTGGTAGTCGAAGCATTCAAAGAGTTCCTACACAAATTTCTCAAATCACATTTTGATGATTGGACTATTTTTAGTTTAGTGAAAAATCATATTGAATGTCTAAGGCTAATGTTGGACAAATACAGGCAGTGTCAAATTGCCTTGAATCTGAAGAAGTGCATATTATTCTCACCATTTGGAGTGTTGTTAGGTCATATTGTATGCAAGCGAGGATTGTTGGTAGACCCATCTAAAATTGCCATCATAGTTGATCTGCCACCCCCTACTTCATTCAAACAGTTGCGCACTGTGTTGGGACATACAGGATATTATAGGAAGTTCATTAAAGGATATGCCTAGATTACAACACCTATGGAGAAGCTTTTGAAGAAAGACTGTCAATTTCACTAGACAGAAGAATGCCAACAGAGCTTTGACACACTAAAACAAATAATGGTTACTGTGCCTATTCTAGTTTTCCCAGATTAGAGTAAAGAGTTTCACGTGCATGTTGATGCATCTTCTATTGCATTAGGATCTATGTTAGAAAAAATGGGAATAGGAGACATCGACCACCCATTATCCTTTGCTAGCAGGAAGCTATCAACAACAGAGATCAACTACACCACCATTGAAAGAGAAGGGTTAGCCATGGTGTATCCGCTACAGAAATTTCGCCACTACTTGCCGGGAGGACACTTTAAAATGTTTACTGATCACTCCGCTCTGAAATACCTAGTCAACAAGCCAGTGTTGGGGGGGAGAATATGAAAATTTCTTCTTCTATTTCAGGAATATGACTTTGAGATCATATTTAAGACAAGAAGAATGAACAAAGGTCCTGACCACTTGTCGAGGTTGGAACATGGAGAAGAGTCGACCAGTTTGGAGGATGCACTTTTGAACACACATTTATTGGCCTTAGAAATATTGATTACCACTTCGCAGAGATAGTCCATTTCCTATCAACAGGAATGGCACCTAGAAAGTATACAATTCCCCAGAAGAAATAGCTAGTAGTGCGTGCTGCAGACTTTTCATTTATAGTTGGACAACTATACAAAATGGGACCTGATGAGATATTGAGAAGGTGTGTTATGGAGGCAGAGCGACCATTGATCCTCGCAGAATCTCATGAAGGTGTCGCAGGAGGACACTACGCAGGGAAATCCATTGCGCATAAGTTTCTTAGAGCTGGTCTTTGGTGGCCTACCTTACACAGAGATGCTAAATACTATTACAGAGCCTACAATATGCCAAAGAATTTGGAAACCATCTAGAAGAGATGAAATGTCATTAACACCACAACTAACCCTACAAGCATTTGAGAAATGGTCCATTGACTTCGTGGGACCTATAAACCCACCAGGGAAGTGCACAGGAGCAAGGTAGATCATTACTGTGACAGAATACTTGACCAGATGGGCTAAAGCAAGAGCAGTTAAGGATTGTAGTGAAACTACAACTACTCGCTTCATATTTGATGACATCATAACCAATTTTGGATGCCCAAATATCCTTATGAGTGATTAAGGCACACATTTCATAAATAAAACCATTAAAGACTTGACCAAGGAATTTACAGTTCATCATCAGAAGAGCACACCTTACCATCCACAAGCAAATGGGACAGTTGAAGCATTCAACAAAATATTGGAGACAACGCTAAGGAAGATTTGCAGTGCTAATAGATATGATTGAGATTTAAGAGTACCAATAGCATTATGGGCCTATAGAACCACTTGCAAGAAGATAGCAATGCAGACCCCCTTTAAATTGGTGTATGGCCTTGAAGCCATTGTCCCCATGGAATACTTGGTACCAAGCTTAAGAATTGTTTCCTTTACAGATATGGAAAACACTGGCACTATTCGAGAGAGGCTTGCACCATTGGTTGAACTGGAGGAAGACAAATTTGTTGCAGGATTTCATCAGCAGGTACAGAAAGAAAGAGAGAAGGCCTACCATGACAGACACATTAAGAATAAGGCATTTAAACAAGGCGATCTAGTACTGGTATATGACAGTTGGTTCATCAAACATAATGGGATGTTCATAATGCATTGGCTTGGGCCATATGAGGTTCCCTATGTTACAGAAGGAGGAGATTCCCAGTGGAAGACTTTGAATGGAGAATGGAAGGAAGGTTTGGTGAACGGGAGAAAACTGAAGTTGTATTATGACAACCAGCTGCCTCGCAAGTCTCGGTAAAAGCATGTGGCTAAGGGTCTAGGTACCAAGTGCAATTGAAACTAGGTACCGGACATAGAAAAGACAGTCTACAAAAGGAAGGAGAGGAGACATAGAGAAGAAAGAAAAGGCTGCACTGCACAGTTTGAAGTTGAAGTAAAACAGGAAGATCATATCTAGAATGCCTTGGGATGAGTCACAGGTGAGTGTTGGGGGCCTATTGGCCCTTAGTGATGTAAGTAAGTGAATATCAAGGAAGAAAAGGAAAAATGTGAACTGCATGGAAGACACAATGACTATTACTGGGTCGAAGTGAGCAAAAGAGCAGAAAATATGGAGAAAAGTAAAAGGAAGCAAGTCGTTCGATGAGGAGATTGAGGATGATAGATCAGCAAGAAATACAGATCATGGGCAACTCAGCAAGAGGAAAAATCCACCGTTGGATGCTTTGGAACACTGCGCGAGAAGGAAGGAAGGATAGGTTGGCAAATCCCTGAAAACATGGGTCAAGTTGACCTAGGGTTTTAGACACCTAGGGTTTTGGTATCAATGGTTTAGACACCTAGGTTTCGGACTAAGGATGTCAGTGAGTGATTGTAATGTATAAATCAGAACCTAGATGAGGGAAGAGGGTTTGTTCTAGTTTTTTTATTGGTATGAGAGATTATTGTGTGAGAGAGAAAAGTGTTAAGTGCAAGATCCTTCTGGTATTGTAAGATCTTCAGCTGGGTGTGAATATCAGTCATGCAGCTGGGTGCACAGAAAGGGGAGAGATAGAGAGAAGGAGGAAGAAGATCTGCTAGCTAAGAGTGAAGACAAGAACTATATGATTAATCTTAATACATTATAAAGAACAGTTTTGTGGATGTAGCCCTAGAGAGAGGGTGAACCACGTATATTTTGTGTTGTGTGTGATTGATGTTGTGTTCTTTGTCATTTTGTATACCATTATTTCATTACTATGTTAGATCTGATAGATAGTTCTGCAGAGTAGATCTCAACTGGTAAATGGTATATAACTATTGTATTGATTCTATATTGGATCCACTTGATATCCCCTTGGTTGTAGACATCGTTGTCATGCAACCCCTCCATAGCTACTTCAGTTGAGACTGCATCTACTTCGCAGGTGTTGCTGAAAGGGCCAATAGTTAGGTCTTGTTGGTGTGCTCTTGGAGCTGAACCGTGGGTCTGCCCCTGTGCCAACAACCACTCAATATAGGCACCCAAAGAAGTTCAACGATAAGAAAGAAAAGGCAATAAATGAGTTGTTGGAGATGGGACATATCAGGCCTATTTCCAACCCGTTCACTTCATTAGTGGTTTTGGTTAAGAAAAATGACGGTACTATGAGGATTTACATTGATTATCAGGCCTTGAATAAGAAGACCATTTTTAAAAAGTAACCCATTTATGGGATCAATGAGTTTTTGGATGAGTTTCATGGGGAAACATATTTTTTGAATATTGATCTTTGATTGGGCTATCATCATATTAGGGTCAGTGAGCAGGATGTACATAAAACTGCTTTCATGTGTCATTATGGGAACTATGATTTTTTGTTCATGCCATTTCGGTTGATTAACACTCCTGCCACTTTTTCAGCCATGCATGAACCACATCTTCATCAAGCAGTTGTAGAATTTCCTATTGGTGTTCTTTGATGACTTCCTTATTTACGGAAGGACGTGGGAGGACCACTTGAGGAATTTCGAAGAGATATTGGGCATTATGGGGGAGCATTCATTGTATGCCAAGGAGTCAAAGTGTGAGTTCGATATGATAGATATTATTTACTTGATCCATGTGATCAATGTGTAGGGTGTACAGGTACATCAGGAAAAGATCTAGGTCATGTTATATTGGCCCATGCCTAAGTCCCTTACAGAGTTGTGAAGATTCTTTGGATGATGTGGCCACTACAAGTGGCTTTTAAGGGATTTTCACAATTGGGTGCACCATTGACATATCTTACAAATAAAGGAGAATTCAGGTGGACAAAGGAGTCACAAAAGGAAATTTAAAGGCTCAAGGAGGTGATGAGAACTTGTTTGGTATTGGCACTTCCTTATTTCACTTAACTGTTTCTACTTGAGTGTGATTCTTCGAGTGAAGGTATTAGGGTTTTCTCGATGCAGAAAAAACATCCGATAACATTCAAGAGTTGGAAGCTTAGATAAATAGATAGGCTCTTCTCCATATATGATAAGGAGATGCTCACCATTAAGCATGATTTGGCGAAGTTTAGGTAGTATTTGATTGGTGGTCGATTTGTGGTTAGGACTGACCACAAAAGTTTGAGGTATCTCCTAGAGTAGAAAGATTTGAATGAGAGGGAAAAAATGGGTCATAAAGATACAGGAATATGACTTCAACATTGAGTTTGTGAAGGGTAAGAAAAATATTGTTGTTGATTTCATTTCCAGGAAATCGACAATGTGTTCTCTCATGGATATTTCAACTTATTGGAAATCACACCTTTTGTTGGAATATTCCAAGAATGAATTTGCTTGTGAGTTGATGGATGGTATCATATAGGATGAAATGTATAGAGTGGTGGATGATATCATTTTCTACAAGGATATAATATATCTATTTCTTGAGTCCGCACTCAAGGAGAAAATTTTGAGGGCTTCTCATGACACACCATTGGTTGGGCACCCAGGTTACTTAAAAAACTACAGGTAGATATGAGAGAGGTTCGCATGGAAGGGACTCAAGAATGATGTGTTGTGGCATGTGAGGGAGTGTATGACTTGTCAATAGAACAAGTTTGAGTATGCTCATCTAACATGATTATTGCAGCTTCTACCCATTCTAGAGAATAAATGGAAGACTATATCAATAGACTTTATCACAGGTCTACCGAAGGTGCATGGAATGGATTGTATATATGTAGTGGTTGATTAATTGACCAATTTTTCACGCTTCTTTTATATTTCATCATAATTAAATGTATCACATGCGGTATAATTGCTTTTCCAGGAGGTGTTTAGACTTCATGGACTACTTAGGTACATTGTCAGTGACAAGGACAACATGTTTCTCAACTCTTTTTGGCAGGAGTTGTTTAGATTGGTTAGCACAGAGTTGACCCCTAGTACCCGTTATCACCCTCAGACAGATGGTCAGACGGGGATTGTAAACAAATGGATTGAGGGGTATCTGCGTAACTATGTGTCAGGACAACAAAGAACATGGATTAAGTTGTTGCATCTAGGGGAGCATTGTTATAACACCAGTTACCACATGTCCATTGGTATGACCCCATTCCAAGAATTGTATGGATATAATGCTCCTTCATTTGTGGATTTGGAATTTGGGGATAGCAAGGCTCCCAAATCCAAGGATTGGATACAGGAGAACTAGGACATCCTTAAGGTCCTTAAGGAAAACTTGCATACAACCCATAATCAATAGAAGATATTTGCAAACATGCACATGGATTAGCATAGGTTTGAGGTGGGAGACTTGGTATTTCTGAGGTTGCATCCTTATAGCCAGTCTTTGTTGAAGAAAAGTGGTGCAAAAAAGTTAAATCCCTATTTTAATGGTCCAGACAAGGTAATACAGAGAATTGAGGAAGTATCTTATGAGCTTGAGCTACCAAAGGGGAGAAAGATTCGCATTGTCTTTCATGTGTCATGCCTCAAAAAGGAAGCAGGTTAGTAGGTAACCACTTTGGCAGAGTTACCCCCACTAGATGAGGAGGGACAATTTGTATTGATTCCCAAGGATATCTTGAATCTCAAGGAGAGGGGATTGAGGAGTAGGGTCATCATAAACTTCCTTATCTGGTGGAGGTAATTTCCAGTAGAGGATGCCATGTGGGAGGGAGACCAAATTTTGTATCATCTTAGTTTGTAGTTACTTGAGAGAAAGTAATCTCAGGAAGGGAGAAATGTAATGTCTCTTTCCAGGTGATTGTTCTAGGGGGGTGACATAGTAGTCTATTTTATTTCGGTAGGATATAGTCGATTAAAAATGGAATTAATAGATTAATCATTTAATGGATTTTGGAGGGAAAATAAACATTATAAAATGACATTGAGTAATTAAAAAATGACTTAGAGAATAATATGAATAAAACCTTATAAATTCAATTAATTTAAATCAGTAGAGGAAGGAAAAGGGGGAATCAAAGAGAGAAGAGAGCTCGTTTCTCTCATTATCATTGATCATTTTACAAAATCAATTTGGAGAAGAGCTATTGTGGCTTTCTGGGGTTTTGGAGAAAAACTCTTGTTGAGAATTGGTTTTGGTGGTGAAGGATTCCACTCAGGCTTATTGGTAGGAGGAATCACTCAGATTTATCACAAGATTTCATTGTTGGAAGAAGGGTTTAGTTTTGGAAGTAGTTTGTGTGGTTTTAGGAGGGAAATTTCATTGGGATTAGGGCACATTCACTTGTGGAGACTATATTTATCTAGAAGTAGTCAATATCTCATTGTGTGGAGGCATAATCTCGAGTTCCTGACCCCCTATTTCCCATACACAAATATTTGTAACCACTTCAACCACTTGTAGAGGGTATAAAATGAGCCTACGGCTATAGGAGAAGAAAAGAATCATAATTGAAGAAACATGATGCTGGCATTTTCTTTCCCTGATTGCAAGCCCTTATTCCTATTCTACTGATTCATTTCCTCATACTTGGAATACCTTGTTTCCAACCTTCCTTTCTCTATATATATGGTCAAGAAGAATATCATTTGTCTTATTTGGACTTGCATGAGCACTAGAGTAGGAGGTGTTATCTATAGTCAGTGGCCTAGGTGGATGGACTTGAATTCTGGTTCTAGAGTAGTGCCATAGTAGGTGCAAGTGGTAGCTACCTTTTTCTTCTTGTTTAATAATAAAGAGGCCTCTTTCTCGTCAGTTACTTGTGTTTTAATGCATGACGATTTTGTTTAAACATCTAAATTCTTAGAACACTAATTGATGTAATTTTTTTACTTTCGATCATTTTTATGAGAGTTAGTTATTATATAACTACCCCACCTTGTAGTTATCTACTTATTCTTTTGTGGATGATCAAAGGGATGGTTTGGAAGGAGTGCAAAACATTTTCAAATAGGGATCATCATCAAATGTAGGGATCATGGTATACTTTTTCTTCCTTACTACTAGTATTTAGTTAATCAAGTTAGTTACAAGATCTTTTAATAACAGTTTTGGGATAGGGTTCATTCTTTAATTGTCCTCACTTTGTTGTGGATTTAACCCATAACCATATGGGAATTTCCCCATAATAGAATTGGCGACTATACTGGGGATTGTCTCCTTTTTGGGCTAGTTATAGGTGCTTGCAGTTGTTTTTCCTGTTAGTTTGGATTTTTTGTCATTATTGAGTAGTTTAGTGCTTAAGAGTCTTGCTTGTGCCTTTGCAAGCTTTCTGGCCCTCTCTTTCTAGTCTTTATGGAAGATTTGAGGTTTCATACCGGACTTTTTTGTTGACAAGTGCATACATATGCGCTCTACCCTTGAGATAGGTGCATACATATGCGTCATGTTGTGTGCACAGTTGCATACATATCCTCCGAGAGAGTTTTTCAACTTTCCACATCATTTCTATAATTTTTGTTTGGTTTTCTGGGGTCTTTTTAGGTCCTCTGAGTCTCTATAGCCTTCTGTCAGTTTCAGAAATAAGTTAAGTTATTTAATATTACCAAAAACCATTTTCTTGGTGATTTTATGGTTTTAGGCCCTTTTTGGATTTTCCAGCTCTTTATTTTCTCTTGAGTTTTGGATTTCTTTCTGTCTCAACTTTTCCAATTAGTGTTTTCAGAAGATTATCTTTTAGTTTCACGCTTTATACCTGGGGTTTTCCAATTTTATTATTGGGTTATTAGGGTGTATATGCTCTATCCTTTGATGACATAAGCATACATACGCTTCCTATCTAAGAGTAAAGTGCATACAAATGAACCTTGAAGAAGGCTTAAGCGTGTACAACTGGTTAACTATTTTTTTGGAATTATGGGTCATATGCATGCCCTGTAGAAGGCTAGGGTACATACATACGCTCCCTATATAAGGAAAAGGGGCATGTGAAATCTTATATACTCTCCTTACAATGATAAGAGGGGCATATTCCTTCAAAGAAGTGATTTTTCTGCTTGTTGTTTCATCCTTTTTAAGCCCCATTATAGCTTTTTTGGGGTCCTTTTAGGGGAGTTTTTTCCTAACACTTCTTGTTGGCTATAGAAGGTTGTTAAAGTCTTAAATTTGAGAATAAAACAAATATTTTTGTTGCTTCATTTGGTTCTTTAAGTTTTTTCTTGGATTGCATAGCTATAAGACAAGTCTTGTTCTCAGGGTCTCGGTTTTTTATTGTTGTTGTGATCCTATCTGAAACCTGAGTTTGTATCTGATATAAGTAATTTTATTTTTTGCTTTTTTTTTTTTTTTAAATATAAAAACACAAAACCAAAAAATTTATTTCTTTTAGTGTCTTTTTTTAGTTTTTCTTTAGTAGAAAGAAGAAGAAAATGAGAAAACCTAGTTTGTTGTTAGTTAGGTCTCTTTCTTTCTGTTGCATTGTTTTGCATTCATATTTAAAAAAGAAAAAATGTTAGTACATGATTCTGTTTTATTCTCATAATGAAAAGAATTTCAAAGGAAAAATAACAAAGAACACTCTTTTTTTTTCTTTTCTCAAAACATTGCATCATGTATTTTGCATCAGGAAGAAAAAATTACATTTCAAGTTTTGAAAGATAGTTCAAGCATTTTTCTTTCTTGAAGCTCTTTTTCATTGTAGAATTACTGTAAAATTTACTTTTCCAGTGTTATTGTAAGTTTAATTTTGCAATATTTTCAAAGAACATCAATTTCACTTATACCCTTTGAGTAAAGAACAACTGCTAAAAATGAATGCTAAATTTAAAATGTATTAGACTTTTGTTTCTAGGGTTCACAATTAGTCAAGGTTAGGTCCTTGGAATACATTGGAGAGGTGAATATCCAACGTCGGTGACTGAAACATAGGAGTCTTACTTAGGGAGTGTCAAAATACAATTTCCATATAGGTATAGCCAGGAGCCTCCTCTAACACAAGATTTAGATGTGAGGTCGCATGAGGAAGAGTTGAGGATGTTACCACTCCAAGACTTGACCAATCATAGAATATTGATCATATACAGGGGTTTCTTAAGTACCAACTGGCCTTATGCGGTGTTGCTACTTCTGAATCTTTGGGCTTATCTACCCTTCTCATACATTTGGTTCCAACTTTTGACTATACCCCCCAGAATTTGATTGTGAGTTGGTAACTATAGTATCCTTTCCTAGGTATGTCAGACGTGATTGTGGGGGGATTCCCATGGTAGTTGAGGTAGAAGTCACATCACACTTTTATTACCTCTGTAGCATTCCCTTCAAAATGAGGGTTACTTGCATTAGGTAGGGATATTACATGGAGGTCAAGGTAGCTTATTCTCACTCTTTCGTTCATCAGTCTAGGGACTTGATCAACCCATTACATCTTATGGAAGGTCCCTTTCCACTTTCTCATTGTTTTGGACTCGAGACCTTATTCACCTAGGATGAAGTTTTGAAGAAGTTGTTTGTTTGTGATGTTTCTCTTAGGAATTTTTAGTGGAGTGTTGTTTTGTGTATTTTTCCTTAGGTTGTGTCTATACCACCGCTTTTGGATCATTGATTTAAGGTGGTCGACCAATATCTCCACTTGTCATGAAGTACCCCTAGTATTTTTGTTGAAGGCATTGAGTCGCCTCCTAAAAGTTGTGGGTTTTTTCAGTAATAGAGAAATATAATCCTTTTTAACCATATAATCCAAGTGTTATATAAATGAAGCATTATCATCCAATAACTGCAGAGTAAATAAGAAATGAACAAATGAACAATCATACACATACACAGTACACAAGTCAAATCAGGAGAAAACCACATAATTCTTTTTCTTATATGTATTGAAGAATTACATTCATTGGAAGCACCAACTTCCTTTGTTTTCCATCTGCAACTGGAAGGAGGCTCCAACCCCCTAGTTTCTCAGGCTACACCCTGAAGGAAGATCCAACTCCCCAATTCTCTGGCTACAACCCCCTATGTTCTCTGGCTACAACTGGAAGGTGGCTACAACCACCTGTCCTTGCTCCGTCCAACCGCCCTGAAGTAGAAGTAGAATGATGGAAACATTGTCACACTATCACTATGATATATACCACTGTAAACATGTACCAATAAATCTAAACCATGCATCAACCTGTACCTCAACCTATAATCAACCTGTACCACAAACAAGTGCATCAACCATGCACCAACCTGTACCAAACAACCTATAATCAACCTGTACCATAAACAAGTGCATTCAACCATGTACCAAGTATGTACCAATCATGTGTCAACTACTCATTAACTATGACTCATCAATATATACCAACATCATCAATTATACACCTCATGTATGTGCCAACTTATCAACTACTTGTCTCAACCATGTACCCAACATGTACCTCAACCAAACACCCTCATCAATTTCATCATAAAAATATGATTTGTAGCTCTGTAATAGAGCTGGTGTATATGATCACATTTCTGCAAAACTTCCTTAACTTTAACAACAAGAGACTAACATTTTCATCAAACTTTTCTTTAGTCTCACATGTCTAGTTTTGGATTAGTCAACAACCCTAACTTGAAGTAATCATAACTTTGTACCTGTAATGTATAAAGACCTAAATATGATATACAATGTTCTTCACTGTGTTTTATTCAATTCCTCCAAGTGTCACTACTTGGAACCTCTCACAAAAGGAGTTATAGCAAAAATGGCATACCTTGTTGAATTCTTGCTTATTTTAGAGAGCGACCTTGTAGAGCGTGCCCCGCATGGAATGTTTGTTGAATTGATATAAAACATTTACATAACATAGAAGAGACTATACCCTAACCAAAACATTTTGTCTCACTAAATTTGGATCTGTTATGAAGAAGTTATGACGTTTTTACCCGAAACACCTGTTTTTGACTAGTTTCAAGACTAGCCACAAACCCTATTTTCCATGGAGTGTAACTCCCAAAATACAATGACCCATAAGATGAATTGTTTACAATAGATACTTGGATATGTTTTATCAATGGAATAGAAATGTTACATTCTGAATCATTATAGAAACAAAGTTATAGTGAAAATGGTGAGATGACCTGTAAATAACATACCTTAGAAAGCACCATCAAAAGAATTTATCCTTCCTTGCATTTCGGCCTTCTTTTCTTTACCTTCCCTCAGAATTTTGGCTTAGATATAATTGGTTACCTCAGACACATATATATATTCAATATTCTCAAGTGTAATTAAAATGAGAGAGCCTTGCCTCTTATTTATACTCTCCAAGTAGCTTCCTTAAAAACATCTTCTAGGTCACTTGACCCACTTTCCTTATTTTAGGGTTAACCCACTCCTAATTTCTCCATTAAATTTATTATTGAAATAATTTATTTTGTATTCACTTTGAATTATAATACACTCATCACTTAACTTTATTATTTACCTTTTAAAATCTCTTAAACCACTTTGACTACTTTGACCTTTTGGGGCTTCTAGATGACATATGAGGGTCCTCCAACTTCATAAGGCCATAACTCTCAAACCATGAGGAGTTATGTGACATTCTACATACCACCAGAAATGGAATGACATGTACTATCCATCTATAATATTATTACCTTCAAATATATAAAAAAATCATACTGTTATCCATCAAACAAACTTGGGTCCATTACCCAAACCTGGGTTCTCCAACTTCACATGGTCATAACTCTCTAACCGTGAGGAGTTATGTGACGTTCTACATACCACCGAAAATGGCATGACAATAAATATCCATATAGGATAATTTCCCTAACAAATTCACTATTTTTCATTCATTATTCCACAATTAAGCATGGGTTCTCTTACTCTGCAAAGCATCTTCCCGTGAGGGCTTTCACCATAAGGGGACCACTTTGGAGTTCATCCATATTTACTTCTTATCAACTATGACAGAACAATAATGAGTCATATTTACATCAAAAAATATTGGGTCCATTACCCAAACCTTTTTGCTACGGGGATTTCTTCAAGGGTTGACATCAATGACAACCAACCTTAATAAACAATCTCCCCCTTTGGCATTGATGGCAACACTCTGATGCAATACTTAAATAATATCACTCATGATCCCCCTGGAACCATGCCTCTGTCCTCTGCATCTAATAAATCTACCTTTGTCCTCTGCATCTGATAAATCTCTCCCCATTTGTCATCAATGGAAAAGGTATTTTTCCATCCGGGGCTACTCCCCCTGACTGAACTGTCCTCTTATGGTGCTTCCTCGTGTACATCTAAGACATATAAGATAAGCATTCAAAAAGAATTCATTTTGGAGTAGAAATAACACCAAGTCTTTGGCGAAGATATTCAAAGGCTTCACATGGAAGTGGTTTTGTAAAGATGTTTGCCACTTATTCCTTTGTGCCCACATACTCAACTCTGATGTTCTTTTTTGCAACCTGTTCCCATAGAAAGTGATACTTGATTGGAATGTGCTTCATCTTGGAGTGCATCATCGGGTTTTTTGAGATACTGATGGCACTTGTACTATCACAATATATTGGAATGGGCTCATCATACTCAACCTGTATATTTGTCAAAGTTTGTACAACATGTTGTTGTTGCAATATACTCTTCCTCGGCTGTAGATATAGATATTGATGATTATTTCTTGCTTAGCCATAATACCAAACACTCACCTAAGTAGAATGTTGCTCCATTGGTGCTTGGTCGATGATCAATACAACCTGCCCAATCTGCATCTGTGTAGGCAATAAGTGATATATATTTTCCTTTTGGATACCATAATCCAAACTCTTATGTTCCTTTGATATATCTGAAGATCCTCTTTACTGCTAATACATGTGATTCCTTTGGTGTTGCTTGAAATTGTGCCACCTGTCCATCTTCCTGCATTACATCTGGTCTGGATACTGTCACATATAGTAGGATGCCAATCATTGATCTGTATTTCCTCTGATCTGTAGACTTCAAATCATCATCTTTGCTCAAATTACAATTGGTTCGCATGGGAGTGATAACTAGTTTGCAATCTTCCATTCCGAACCTCTTTAGCATTTCTCTGATATAATTGGTTTGAGAAATAAAAATTCCTTGGTTGCTTTGACGTATCTGAAGTCCTAGAAAGAAGGATAGTTCTCCAAGTAACGACATTTCAAATTCATTCTGCATGTATTTTGCAAATTTCTGGCTTAGCCTGTCATCATCACTACCAAAAATAATATCATCAACATAAACTTCAATTAATAAAATATCACCTTGACTTACCTTGATGTAGAGGTTGTTGTTTGCACTTCCTTTTCTGAACCCTGTCTGTTGCAAATACTTATCCAGTCTGGAGTAACATGCTCTAGGACCCTGTTTTAGATCATACAAGGCCATATTTAATTTTCACACATAATTTGTGTTCTCTGACAACTGAAATACTTGTGGTTGTTCAATGTAGACTTCTTCTTCAAGTTCCCCATTCAGAAAATATGATTTTACGTCCATCTGATATACTTTAACATTTTTGGAGCATGCATAAGATAAAAGAAAACATATTGCTTCCATTCTAGCAACTGGGGAAAATGTCTCTTCAAAGTCGATTCCTTCAATCTGTGCATATCCTTTACATACCAATCTAGCTTTGTTCCTTGTAACTTGTCCATCTTCATTCAATTTATTCCAGAAAACCCATTTTTTGCTGATCACATTCTTATTCTTTAGTCTTGGAACCAATTCCCAAGTGTCATTTCTCTCTATTTGATCCAATTTTTCATCCATGACCTTATTCCAAAATTCATCCTTGTTGGCTTCTTCAAAACAGTTTGGCTCAATTGTAGATAAGAGTGCTAGGTGTGTTTGTTCTAGTGAACGGATTCTTCTTCTAGTCTCAATTCCTGCATCTTTGTTTCTGATAATCTGATCTGAAGGATGAATCTTTTGTACTCGTTTACTGGGTGTATTTGGAGACACTTGCTGAATTTTCTCTTCTACTTCTGTCAGATTCTCTTCATATTCCTCTTATGCTTCCTTTTCATCTTCTGCTTCTTCTTCTAAGGGTTGTTTCATTGATTCATTTTCTTCCTTTGATTATGGTCTGCCTGTTTCATCAATTGTTACGTTTATGCTTTCCACAACTTTGTTCAATCTTAGATTGTAACACTTGTATGCTTTCCTTGTACTTGAGGAACCAACAAGTACTCCTTTGTCCACACAAGAGACAAACTTTCACATTCTGCCATCTTCTCTTTTGATGTAGCATTTGCTTCCAAAAACTCTGAAGTGATTCACATTTGTTGGTCTTCCTTTCCATAGCTCGTAGGGATTTTTGCTGGTGTTGTTTCTGAGCATTACTTTGTTTTGAATGTGAACTGATGTATACACTACCTATGTCTGAAAAATATCAGTCAATTTGTAATCCATTAGCATTGTTTGAGCCATTTCCTGTGTAATTATCATCCATTACGATAATGTTCCTTTGTCTTTGAACCACTCTCTGAACTAATATATGAATCCATGCTCTCGTCCACTATCATATATTTATCCAAACCTACTAAGTGTTCTTACGAATCCATCTCTGTCCATATTGTCCAAGACTCTACTTGCGCAACTGTCCATAATTCTAACCCATTTATCATTATACTATCAAATTGTACTTCTGCTAACTGATTTCTCTGAATCTGTCTTCTCAAACTCTGCAAGCTGCTTGAAGGATGGTTCTTTGGTCTATCACAGCTATTGCATAGACTCCCCCTGTCTAATATTCATATTACTTGGGATTCTCTAAGATGGATGGCTCAGAACAATTCCTTCTCTGATGTGTATTCATCATCATCTTCATTGGTAGATTCATCATCATCTTCATGGGTAAATTCATTATCTCCTTGAGCTCTGACTTCTTTCTTTTTATCTTTGGATTCATCTTTCATTACAATGCCTAAAAGTACAATCTCTTGACCCTGTTCCTTATTTACTTGCCCTTCCTTTCTTTCAGTTATTTTCCAAACCTTTCTGTATCTGACATCTTTCATTTTCTCTGTAGAATTTTCTTCATCTCGTTTTATTGCCAATATTGCGATCTCTGGTACCTGGTCTTTTTTCACCTGTTCTTATTGTTTTATTATCCATAATTTCTTATATCTAATATCAGTATTCTCTTTCATGGAAGTATTGATCATTCTTATACAATCATTGTCTATGTGTCCATAGTTATGACATTTGTAACACTCAATGTTACGTGTGGCCACATAGGCACTTCTTGCTTGAACACTTCTTTTATAATCCCTGCAATCTGCAACCTTATGTCCAAAGTTAGTACAATAAAAACAATGACCATAAAATAAATTTGCATACCTAGGATTGAATGATCATCTTTGTGGCGTAGTCCTTCTGAATTTTTGTCTTGACTAATCATGATCACAATTGAATCTTCTTTGTGGCTTGAACATGGATGGTTCCCTTGAAGATGTATCTTTAATAGTTTTCTTAGATTATGGTTGACCATGATTCCTTCCTTTGATTACTTCTGCATAACTCTTTCTATTTTCTTCATTATTCTTTTCTAGCAACCTAGAGTGCTTCTCTTCATTCTCTGTAACTAATGTGGATGTTTTTGTCTCTTCAATGTTCATGTTGAGCTTGACGATTTTACTTCTCAATGTGACAACTTCTTCTTCAAGCTTCTCAACCTCTTTTTCTTTCTTCATTATATGAGACTTCATGACTTCTTATGTTCTTTTCGCTTCTTCAAGCTGAATTTTTAATGTGATTATTTCTTTTTCAATTCCTTTCTCTTATTGACCAAACTCTGCCTCAAGTTGGTTTAGATCGTTATTTCTTTCCTTAAGATGATCTGTCAATATCTTGTCTCTCATTTCTGCTTCTTCCTTCTGTTTTTCTATGTTGGTTTCCAAACACTGCTTTTGATATTCAATATTTTCTTTGATCTGTCTGGCTTCTTCTAGCTGAGTTATTAAGTTCACAATGACTTGTTGGGCTTCTTCAAAAATGTGAACACTTTCCTTTTGTTTCATCAAATCTTTCTTAAGTGAATTGTTTTCTTCTCTTATTTCATCTAAAGCACTAATCAATTCTTCTTCATAATTGTCTTCCTTTTCAATTATTTTTCCTATCTCATTTCCTTCATGGCATTCTATTTCAAGATATCCATGTTTTTCACAATTAACACAAAACAACATGCCTCTAGTGATTATGTACTCTTCATCTTCTAAATCTTCTTGACATGGTGAACATAATTCTTCTTGATTTGTATCTGCATCTTCTTTGACATTTTCTGAATCTGTGATGGGTGAAGAATATATGTCATGTAACTTATCCCAAAG
>ML780648.1:104499-125854 GCA_009831015.1 Picea engelmannii | reverse complement strand
CCAACCATGTACCAATTATGTACCAATCATGTGTCAACTACTCATCAACTATGACTCATCAATATGTACCAACATCATCAACTATACACCTCATGTATGTGCCAACTCATCAACTACTTGTCTCAACCATGTACTCAACATGTGCCTCAACCAAACTCCCTCATCAATTTCATCATCCAAATATGATTTGTATCTCTGTAATAGACCTGGTGTATATGATCACATTTATGCACACCTTCCTTAACTTTAACAACAAGAGACTAGCATTTTCATCAAACTTTTCTTTAGTCTCACATGTCTAGTTTTGGATTAGTCAACAACCATAACTTGAAGTAATCATAACTTTGTACCTGTAATGTATAAATATCTAAAACTTATACACAATGTTCTTCAGCGTGTTTATGAAATTCCTCCAAGTGTCACTACTTGGAACCTCTCATAAAAGGAGTTATAGCAAAAATGGCATACCTTGCTGAATTATGGCTTATTCTAGAGAGCGACCTTGTAGAGCGTGCCCCACAATTTTTTTTTGTTGAATTGATATGAAACTATTACAAAACATACTAAAGACTTTACCATAACCAACACATTTTGTCTCACTAAATTTGGATCTGTTATGAAGAATTTATGACGTGTTTACCCGAAACACTTGTTTTTGACTAGTTTCAGGACTAGCCACAAACCCTATTTTCCACAGAGTGTAACTCCCAAAATACAACAACCCACAAGATGCAGTTTTTTACCACAGATACTTGGATATTTTTTCTCAATGGCATATCATTTTCACAGTCTGAAGAATTATAGAAAAAACGTTATAGAGAAAATGGTGAGATGACCTGTCAATAACATACCTTAGAAAGAACCATCAAAATAATTTATCCTTCCTTGCATTTTGGCCTTCTTTTCTTCACCTTCCCTCAGAATTTCGGCTTAGATATCGTTGGTTACCTCAGACACATATAGATATTCAATATTCTCAAGTGTAATTAAAATGAGAGAGCCTTGCCTCTTGTTTATACTCTCAAAGTAGCTTCCTTAAAAACATCTTCTAGGTCACTTGACCCACTTTTCTTATTTTAGGGTTAACCCACTTCTAATTTCTCCATTAAATTTATTATTGAAATCATTTATTTTGTATTCACTTTTAATTATAATACACTCATCACTTCACTTTATTATTTACCTTTTAAAATCTCTTAAACCACTTTGAATACTTTGACCTTTTGGGGCTTCTAGATGACATATGAGGGTCCTCCAACTTCGTAAGGCCATAACTCTCAAATCGTGAGGCGTTATGTGACATTCCACATACCACCAGAAATGGAATGAAATGTACTATACATATAGAATATTATTACCTTCAAATATAGAAAAAATCATACCGTTATCCATAAAAAAAACCTGGTTCCATTACCCAAACCTAGGTTCTCCAACTTCACATGGTCATAACTCTCTAACCGTGAGGAGTTATGTGACATTCTACATACCACTAGAAATGGAATGAAAAGCACTATCCATATAGGATAGTTTCCTTGAAAAATTCATTGTCCTTCATCTCATTATTGCACAATTAAGAATGGGTTCTCTTACTCTGCAAAGCGTCTTCCCATGAGGGCTTTCACCATAAGGGAACCACTTTGGAGTTCATCCATATTTACTTCTTATCAACCATGAAAGAACAATAATGAGTCATATTTACATCAAACAATATTGGGTCCATTACCCAAACCTTTGTGCTTCAAGGATTTCTTCAAGGGTTGACATAAATGACAACCAACCTTAATCATGGACCCCTAGTCTTTTTGTTGAAGGCATTGAGCCGCCTCCTAAAAGGCGTGGGTTTTTATACCATTGGTTTACCAAATTTAGTGTGTGAGGATTTTTGAGACATGAACAATCCCACAAGGGATGAACCTATGCATAAGAACATTATGGCCAGAGTTATTGGGATTACCAACCAAGGGACCCCTTCCCAGGGGCATTCTTTTGCTTTTCCTTTCTTTGGAAACGTCGGTGCCCCCTTGATGACCACTTTGAATATTCATGGGTTGAATGTTGGACTATCGGCTTGGTTGTGGAACACTCCAAACATATCATATTCTCTTGATGCTTCTCATATAAGAACCTTATGTCATGGGAATATAATTGATGTTGAACCCTTACCTTCTTCATCCGTGAATTCTACTCCTTCTCGTTCTCCCTCTTCTAGTGAAATTCTAGCTACTATTAATAAAAAGTCTAAAAGGAATATGAAGAGAAAGAATAAAAGGAAGAAGGAATCAGCCATTGTTAGGCATGTTGGAGATTTGTCACCAGTATTTTCTTGTCATGTTGGGGGAAAGAAACCAACCTCTGTGAGTCATATTAGGACTGTGAGTTATGTCACTACTAGTCATACTGGACATATGTCACCAACCTATGAAATTCATGTTGGAGACGAAAAAAATAGACTATGCAAGTCATGCTGGGAGAGAGAAACCGACCTCTTCTAGTCATGTTTGGGGCACGAGTCAAGTCATTTCCAGTCATATTGAACATGTGTCAACAACCTCTACGAGTCATGTTGAAGGCATGCTACCAACCTCTGCTAGTCATGTTGGGAGTGCAAGTATAGTTTTTGCGATTCATATTGGCATCAAGTCACCAACCTTTGTGAGCCATGTTGGAGACCAACACCTAACCTCTATGAGTCATGCTGGGGGAAACCCACCAGCCTCTGTAAGTCATGTTGGGAGAGGGAAACCAACCTTTTCTATTCATGTTGTGGGAATCTCACCAACCACTTCAAGTCATGTTAGGGGAATCCCACCAGCCAGTGCAAGTCATGCTGGGGGAATCCCACCAGCTAGTGTAATTCATGTTGGGGGAATTGATACGATTGAGAAACCTAGACACATAGGACATAATCCTAAGTTCCCTTGTAATATTTGCAAGGGAGATCACCTTACTCATCTTTGCCCTAGTATTCCAGAGGTACTAAGACTATGGTCCTTATTTGAAGGCCCTTTTGATCCTGTGCCATATTCAGTTTCCCAACATCATGTTCAGCCATTGGTTGATGAAGTGGTCATTCCAATTCAATCTTCAGTTGATCCCACTCTTCTTTTGGAGGGTGACATGTCTCTTGACCATGTTGTCTCACAGCCTATTCAACCAGTGGTTGAGAAAGTGATCGTGCCAATGCAATATTTGGATGATCCCACTCTTATTTTATGGAGTGATGCATATATCGATTATTTCTTTATCATTTCTAGTTCAGTATCTTCTGAATAAGGGTCCATTCTACTCTCTTTGAGTATGCTACCTCCAAGTTCTAGGATGGTTTCTTTTGATTGGAATGATCATGTTGAGTCTCGCCTTCTTTCTTCCACACCCTTCCAAATAATGGTTAAAGCTAATTCAAAAGGATTTTACTGATGTATTGTAGATTAAGGATCCTCCATGAGTATTTTATCCTCCTCGACTTGGCAATATTTGGGTTCTCCCAAGCTTGTGTCAGTTACTAGTGAGTTGTTGGCTTTCAACAAAAGACCTAGTGAATATCTAGAGATTTTTATTCAGTTTCCTATCATGTTGGGTGGGAATATTGTCCTAGTCAATCTATTAGTGCTACAAGGCCCTTTAGATCTCATTATGCTTCTTGGGTGTGATTATGTTTATGCTATGAATAATGTAGTGTCTATGCTATTTTGTGTGATGCATTTTCCTCACAATGAAATGTGCAACGTCTCATCCTTGGTGTTCAATTTATTCTTAGAAGGAATATTTACAATCATGTTTTCCTTCTTGAGATAAGGTCTTGAAAATTGATTATGTGCTTTATCCAATGGGGGCATTAGAAGAATTTCTTCCCCCTATTGGCCCGGGCAATATTGATTTTTTTCTTGAGTCTGGTTGTACTGCTTGTAAGACTTTGAGACTTGGTATTTTTGCATCGTCAAGTCTTGATTTTTTGGATGTTGAACTTCCTTCGGGTGAGGCTATCCTTGAAGCTATGATTATGGATTTTCGACCTCTTCCTGAAATGGAAAATTTACAATTTGGTTACCGAAGAAACCCTTGGCCTGAGCTTAGAAATGGGATTTACTTGAAGAAGTATTATGCATAAGCAACAAGGTTGTGTTATGCTTTGTATCATATTGTAATTTTAGGATTTTCAAGTTTTGTATTCCATAACACATGTTATTATCATAGGTTTATATATTGGATTTATTAAATTCTGGGTGAGTGTTTTTGGTCATATATATAAGACTTTGGAGATGTTTTCCTTGGTTCCTTTTTATCGTGTCAATTCACTCTGACAGGTATTAATCTCAAAAATGGAATATAGTTTATATTTTCCCCTCCATGCATTTTTGCATTATTCATTTCTTGGTTCATTTTTCCTTAAGATCTACCCCACTGAGCTATGACACATAACCTTCTTTGATGTTTAGAAGTGTTTGAATTCAAGTGTTAGAGCCTATTGTTCATGTGTTCGCTAGTTATAACCCCGTTCATGGTTTGACACCCATGTTGAAGTAATTTCATAAGCTCGGGAGCCCTTTTTAGTCCTTCCATGACTTTTCATTGAAGCCTCATATCTTCCTCTCAATAATTTTTTGTATAATACATGTGGGGCTCCCTCATTTTTATGTTAAGTTGTAACTGCATTGCATATTTATCACTTGCGCTTTTGGGGCCTATCGTTAGCTTTATATTGTTGTTTCTTAGCCTCTTGTTTATGAATTCCCATCTATTGCTAGCCTTACAATATTTTCCTTTGTGACTTGACACTTTTTCCCTAGAGGAAGCATTCCCCCAAGTGTCCATATCCTTCATGTATTTCCTTGCATTGAGCATAGGTATGTTTCTTTCACTTGGAACTAGTTTTCTTGTTTAGAACACTCATTTATTCCATTGTATTATAACATTCTTTTACTCTTTTTTCATAATTTTATAATATGAAAAAGAAAAAAAAATCAAATATAAAAAAATATGATGGGAAAGCATTTTCTCTTCAGTATTTTGGCAGCAATCGAGTCACCATTGAACAAAACATAAATTTTTGAGTCTATGTCTCAACAGTCTAGGTATAGTATGGATTTAGGAAATTGAACAAGTTACATAGAGTATTTACTCCTCCAACTGGTTATTCTTCCAATCACTATGGAGAGTGTGTCGATGCCTCTTGTGTCACAAACTTATGACATTGTTCATATTTAAGTCCATGCTTCCTAAGTCACTTTATTGTGTTGTAATTTTGTTCAAGGGAAGTTTCAGCCTGTGTCAACCAATTCTCAAAATTCTTGACTTTGCATGTCGACCTTCATGTTTTCAAGTACTTCTTAGAATGAATAAGAATATTTGAGCTATTCTCGTGCTAGTATGGAAGTTCCACATTGACTTCCCGCCGGTAGGTAAAATCTTATCAACTACAACACATTGCTCTAAGAGTTTGACCTGGAGTCATACCTTGGCCCTATTTACATCATTGATAGTTGACCTTGTGCTCATTATATGACATTCCATCATTAGTTGTTGACTAAGTGGTTTCCCTTGTGTTCAACAACAAGAAAATTTTTTACACATTGGGATTCATGAAGTACCTTGGATTCCATTTGATCCCATCGATGTTTTCCTTTCCTCTATCAGTAGTTTTCATTATTGGCTACTATTTGAAGGGTCACTTTCATGCGCTATTTCATCTTGTGAATGCAAGAGATGTACTTGGTGGTGGGTCCTTTAAATGTTTCGTATGAGTTCTTCCCACTCTTTGGCCTTATGTTGTTCCTTGTGTTGGATGATGGGGGATTTCTTAATTCCCTCTTCCACTGGATATCTTCCTATCAACTTTGACACATATTTATATGGGATACATATCTAGAGTATTTATTAGTACCTTGGGGCTTACAATCATTAGTGGCAGGTTCCCTCGCTATTGACAGTGGGAATACATCAATGTCTCTTGATTGATAGATTCTACAAGTGTTCAACGTCATCTCCTTTATTCACACATGCTAGAATGTACTAGGTACCTTGATGCCCATTATCTTTATGATGGGTTGTCTCATGTTTTTTAACTATATACATTAATGATCGATAATCAAATGGTGTCTCACTGTGTTCAAATCTATCACATCTACTTGCATATTGTAGACTCGTACCATTAATGGTTTATTTCAATACATAAGGTCTATAGTATCATCACCTCTTTTATGTTGTTTCCTGAGTAGTATTAGATAGTACCACTTCCACTCTATGACATTGGTACTTGTGGGGAATCATTTTTTTCATCTCTTGTTTCTAGATATTCTCCTTTAATTTTGAGACATAGATCCATTGTGTATCTTTTATGTGGATATGATCTCTTTTGATATGGATCCATTGTGTATAGTTTAAGTGGATATGATCTATTTTGACATGGATCCATTGTGTATTCATTTTTGTGGCCATGATCACTGCTTCTATATATTTATACCACTTTGAGAGGGTATAAAATGAGCCTAAGGCTATATGAAAAGAAAAGAATCATACTTGAAGAAAAATAATGCTGGCATTTTCTTACCCCATCTGCAAGCCCTTATTCTCGTACTTTTGATCCATTTCCTCATACCTAGAAACCCTTTTTTCCAACCTTCCTTGCTCTATATATCTGGTCAAGAAGAATCCCATTTGTCTTCTTTAGACTTGCATGACCACTTGAGTCAAAAGTGTTATCTATAGTCAATGGCCTAGGTGGAGGGACTTGAAGTCTGATTCTGAAGCAATGTCACAATAGGTGCAGGCGGTAACTACCTTTATATTGTTCTTTAATAATAAAGAGACCCCTTTCCCATCAATTACATGTGTCTTAATGCATGATGATTATGTTTAAACATATAAATTCTCAGGACACCAATTGATTCAATTGTTTGACTTTTGATCATTTTTATGAGATTTAGTTATTATATAACTACCCCCCTTTGCAGTTCTCTAATTTATTTTTTTGAGGTGATCAAAGGGAAAATTTGGAAGGTGCGTGAAAGGTTTTCAACTTTGGTATCATCATCAAATGTAGGGATCATGGTATTCTTTTTCTTCCTTATTTCTAGTAGTTAGTTAATCAAGTTAGTTACAAGATATTTGGATAGAAATTTTGGGATAGGGTTCATTCTTTAAATATCCTTGCTCTATTATGGGTTTAAACCATAGTCATAGGGGAATTTTCCCATAACAATAGTGACCCTAAACTCTTAACCCGTGTGAAATGAAACCTTAAAAAGAAATTTGAAATCACAAAATTAGGTTATTTACATTATTTCCTTCACCTCCAAGTTTTGCAAACTAAGGAAGGTATTTCCCTTTCCCAATCTAAGTATGCGTGTGACCTTCTTCACCACTTTCACATGGAAGATTCTAAACCAACCCCTTCTCCCTTCCATTTTGGAGTCAAAATTGGTGCCACCTATACTACTCTTGAAGTTGATGCCACTGTGTACCATTAGTTAGTTGGTAGCCTATTATAATTGACTCATACCCATCTCGATATTTCCTTTTTTTTTATCTTGTTTCCCGGCATATGAAAACACCCCATGAAAGCCATTGGAGAACAACAAAAAGGAAACTTTGGTATGTCCTGGGTACAATTCAATTTGGGATACATTACAGTTCAAGAGGGACTCCTTTGTTGGTTGGTTTCACTAATTTGGATTGGGACAATGACCTTGATGATTGAAAGTCTACTACAAGTTATGTTTTCATCCTTAATTTTGGACCTGTCACTTTGGATTGTAAGAAACAACATTCTCTTTCTCTTTATTCCATAGAAGTATAGTACCAATCAATGGTTAATGCAAGCGAATAATCCTTGTGGATTCAATAGACCCTTTCATATTTTGGATTCTATTGGCAACATTCAACCACCCTCTATTACAATAACAATAGTGTCATCAAACTCACCAAAGATCCAGTTAAACATTAGCACATGAAACACATCGACCTACACATGCACTTAATCAGAAAGCTCATTCATGATGAAGTTATTGAAGTGATATTTTAACCTACAGAAGATCAAGTTGTAGACATTTTCACAAAGTCTCTTACAAAAGTAAAGTTTTTCAAACTTTGATCTATGTTAGGAGTTCATGAATGTGTAATTAAGGGGGGATAGGCTCTAATACCTCCTACCTTCTCCTATTGTGTCCCTTTGTAAATCCTTCAATATTGTCCCAAGTTGTTCTTAAGGGGGGATGTTAGGATATTTAGACACTTAGGAGTTAATTAAGATCAACTTGGTCTAATGTGTCTTTAGGTAAAAGTGTGTTTCTTAGTGTGTTTCTTTAGTATGCATTTTTAGTTATGTAATCTGATGGTCATGATATGTTCTAGACATAGAGTGATCCAATGACTCATATTATCCTCGATCTTAACAACTACATTGATTTATGGCTTAACAACCGATTGGTCCATGCTCTCTATTTAAAGAGCTAGGAGGTTCATTTTCTAATGACCGATTGTGAGAAAATATCTTGTAAAATATTTTTCTTTTGCATTAATATATTTCCTCAAGTGGACATGTTGGTTGGCACCGTGGACTATTTCCCTCTTTGAGGATTTTAACCATGTAATAACATCGGTGTGTTGATATTTGATTTGGTTGTGTGAGTGGTTACTGGAGGTGTTCGTCCTATGTGAGAATACCTATTTTGTTGAACATAGAAGTTGGCCCACGTGGTGATGGATGCACAATGAAGATGTTGAGTAAAAACAATTTTACCTTCCTTCTCTAACTTTGCCTATAAACCCACATTTGCAAATAAGTTAATGATGAAGTGTCCTACTTTTATAAAATAAGTGAGAATCACTTTTACAATGAATTTATTTTATAAATTAAAGTTGCAAGATAAAAGAAACTTAAAAACAAAATATTAGAGTTACTTTATAGTGATTCACTTTTATAATTTAAATGAAGTTGACTTACAATAAAGTTGTGAGATAACTCAAGATTGCATGGACTTTTTCAAAAAGTAACTTAGAAAAAAGGACTTGAACTCAAAACCTCTTATAAATAAAGTAACTTTCAACAAAGTGAGTTAATACTTAATATAAATCAAATTTGATGAAGGAGGAGGTTTTGTTTTGGTAAATCTTTGCCTCAAAGTGCATGCTTACCCCCCAAAACCCTTGTTTTTACCTGCAAAAAAACTTCAACATGACCACACAAAAAAGCAAGCGAAGCTTTGAAGAAAAAAATATCAAATGTCAATAATAATGGGTTTAGATCTCGGTTAGCTTCCCTCGAAAATGCAAGTTTTCTCTTTGTTTTTTATTTGTTGAGTTTGCATAAAGTATATCATACATAGAAAAGAAAAAATGTTTTTCTATGTTTCTAATGTATCAAGATTGCACGTCCCTGAGGTGTAGGACAGTCGGTGACGAAGCGTGTTGCTAAGGTACTCTATGATGTGAATTCATCGGTTCGAAAATCGCGAAGACAAAAAATCTAGTCGTGTTAAGGGTTGGTGTGGCTCAGGCCGGGTGCGATCCCCGAGTGATTTTGATGGCTTAGATGCCCCTGAGTCATGGTTTCTCAATCCACAAGCTAGTCCCGCAGGTCACGGACAAACTAGCAAATAATTTATTTTTTTTATCAAGATTGCACAGAGTGCATGACAAAGAAACATACACATGCTAGAAAGAGTAGTAAACGAAAAATGAAAATAGTAAAAATATTAACTCATAAAAAAATTTAAAAGGGCATAATCAAACATTATACCTCCAAATCTAACAAAAATGGTCATATCTTGGGAAAATGGAAACCTTTTTGAGTGAAACAAAAATAAATTCAAACTGAAAGCACAACTCTAGATGCAATTAAATAGTCCACTTAGCCTAGAAATGTGTATAAATAGTAGAACCTAGAAATGGGAAAACATAGGTTCAATATCTTTATCAACAACGAGAGAGGGTCTTCCAATGAGCTCTGATACCATGTTTGAAAAAACAGGGTATTCCCACATAGGATGAACACCTTAAGAAACCACTCACACAACTAGATCAAAGATGATAACACTAGTTTTTTTACATGGCTATAACCCTTTGAGAGGGAAACAGCCCATGGCCCCAGCCAACGTGGCCACTTGAGGAAATATATTAATACAAAAGAAAAAATTGAACATAAAAGAGTTTCTCACAATCAATCTTCAATAAATGACCCTTCAAGCTCTTTAAATAGAGATCATGGATAGATTTGGTGTTAAGCCTCAGATCAATAGTCATTAGTATCGAAGAGAATATGAGCTATCATATCACTCTATGTCTAGAACATATCATGATCATTAGATTACATAACTCCAATTGAATACTAATACACACTAAAGAAACACACTTTTACATAAATAAACATTAGACCAATTTTATATTAACTAACTCCTAAGTGTATAAATGTTCTAACACAATTAAAAAAAAACATGTAAACCCTTTTGTGGTTGCCAATGGGATATTTTGATTCACCAATTAAGGAAAATGGATCATAATTGAATATAACAAGTTAAGGTTACATATTTGAACTACAAACATAATCTAGTATTAAGTTTTTTGTTTTCAATAATTTGAAGTTAATCTTGTCATTTATTGTCAAAAACATTCATGATGGGAGCTTTAGGAGTGTTATAAGAACAAACATAAGTTTTAAATTAAATCTTGAGATTATGTTTGAAACAATATAAGAACAAGCACAATCTTTAAATTAAATCTTGAGATTATGTTTGAAACAATTTTTTAAAATATGGGATTTAATCACAAAGTTGTATGAGTAATGGAGAAGAATTTGGGCCATTTTATAAGAATAAACCACAATTTTAGGAAAGGAATAAGAGCATGTCTAGATGAACGATATCACTAACATGGATATAAAGGGACTTGAATCCCTTATGAATACAAATAGTTGAGTTTCGATGTGGTTACAAATGGTGGAAAACAAGCTATCTAGAGTTGGCATCATGTGGTGGTATGTAACTATGGCGCTACTTTCTGTAGAACTATGTGTCCACAAAATCTTTGGATGCAAGTTATGTATGTGCATGCTTGGTGAAAGTGATGCATTAAATTATTATTTTGTTGACCCAATGCGAAATGACCTTAGCACCGTCTCAATGCTCCTTCTTGTCGTCACAAAGCTTCTTGGTGTGTTCACAGGAACTTAAAACTTGCACCCTTAGATCATTTAAACTTGGAGTTGTGTTTGGCTTGAAACTTGCACCCTTAGATCATTTACCCCGCTTTGTCAAAAACAATCCCTACTAACTTGTGTCTTAAAAATATACACAAGATTCTTATTAACCTATTTGAAATTAAACCGCTTGGTTTGTGTGGGGATCTAATCTTCATTTATAATGTAGAAAGTGGGATAAAAAAATTATGCACATGCATACTATTAAATACTATTTTAGTTCACAATGTGATCATGTTTGGTTGGTGCAACATACTTTGGAACAATGTCAATTGGAGGTTCATGGTACTTTAAATATTGTTCCAACTCACTTAGTGAAATGATCAAAACAATTTTGCATTGAATACTAGATGCAAACCTAGGTATGGTATAATCTAACTCAAATGCATTATTATTGATATTTCTTGGTGATAGTGTAGGGATTATAGAAAAAGGGTCACAATTTCTTATGTGTCCCTTTGAATTTGTATTTCTAAATTTGACGCCAAACTTAATTTGTTTCCTACTTTGAAGTTGTGCTAAACATGTTATTAATCATGTAATTGATTATAGCTTAAATGATAATATATTCAAGGATGTGTGCGATTAGTGTTGAATTTTTCTTTATTGGCTTCATTCATGCCATGTTCTATAGTAATCAACATAACACACACTACATCAAGTTTTGCTACTAGATGGAAGTCAAGACATACATCAAAGAAGTCAAGACATACATCAAAGGGATTGAATCATATAGAGTTGTATTGAGCAATATTTTAAATGCATTGAAAGAATGCAAGATTTTCAACTCAAGTATGTAGATGCTTAGGATTATACATGCATAATAGGTTTACAATCATTTGTTAACAACCTATTTCTAATTGTTGATTTGTGGATAAAAGCATATAGATGTGTCAATATTTTATATATCACACTCTAAAGAGAACTTTAGAAAAAATTAATGAACTTATGATTTGTATTTAAATAAAGATATATATAGGTTAAATTCACTCACACATGCAAAAGGAATAACTTTACGGTATATTTCCTAATGTTAGTGATCGCATAGTGCAAGCATAACCATCTTTAAGAACTTGCCAATAAATATGAACACACCAAATTTTATCTTGGAAGTTGGGAGGCCCTTAAGAAAGTTAACATAAAGAAAGTCCCAAGGTAATTATATAATGAAGTTAAAAAGTGGACAAAGCCAATTATTTTTCCATTGAAATTTTATTCCAAATTTTATAGGAATGTTTTGTGGAAGTTACAGTTCTAGTTGATTGATAGTAACTTTCACTAAGGAAATTTTCTTGTAAGGTTTTAGACCATTTTAATAAGACCCAGGTCATTGATTTTTTTTTTTAAATGAGCTTACCAAGGTGGAACTTTGCCTCACTAGAAAGTAAAGACTTGTTGTAAAGATTGAGTTTGTCCACTTTTTAATTAACTCCTTTACATAATTGGTAGAGGTGTGTATATATTGAAGGATTTATAATTATGTGTGAAATATGCACTACTCTATGTGTCATGTACGTAGGGAGGATAATATGGACTACGTAGGGAGGTATCGAAAAGGGAATAATTAATTTCATGTGACCATAAGGCCCACTTAATAGTTGGTGGGTAATAAATAGGCCCACTAGGTAGTTATAGGGAATAATATAACAATGAGGGGAAACTAACATAGATGCCAATGAAGATTTATGAGAAAGTATATATACACACATGAGTATCATTGTATTGGACATGTTGAGTATTGCATTGTAGCAAGTATGGCATGTGAAGTGATTCCTTCCATAAGGAATATTTGATGGTGTTACCCTACCTCAAGGGTTCTCTCTATATTTTCATGTACTTCCTTCCTCACCCATTGCCCGTAATCAATGCGAATGAAAAGCGCTTCTAATGCCCTTCTCAAATGAGAGTTCCACTTAGAATAGACAGGATCATCTGGATCAGACTCTAGAACATAAGAATCTGGGTTTCGATCTGGGTCTTCACCTAGATCATCTGGAACTGGATCTCGATCAATTTACTTCGCGAATATCACTCAGGGCTGCGAACGTGAAGTTGTTTATTATGTAGATACATGTTATTATTATTATTTTATTCATTTATAATTTATATTTTTTCTACCAAGTTTCATTAAAGTGGTATAAAAGATTTTTCTTAAGTAAGAAAGTGGAATATTTTTTTCTTTATACAAATTTTCAAAGGAAAAAAGAGGGTTGTGACACTTAGATCCACTCCTCTTTATTTATGTGTAGAATATAAAGAAAATAGTTATAGAGTTGTGTTCCTCTAACAAAAACACCCAATTAAAAAAAAATGTTCATAATAGAGTCCGAGAAGTGAATATATTGATAGTTTTAAATCATTTATTATAGGGTTTTTTCCTATTATGACCAACTTTATTTTGGGTACTGCATAGCAAATAACTTTTGACAAATTTCTCATATTTAAACTAGACCAAATCCAAGTGAAAGAGCAATTTAATAGCTTTAGTTTGACATGCCTATAATATACTTATGAGTCATGTTGAGGAAATTACAATCATTTCAATTTGTCACCTAAAAAACCCTAGCCACATAATGGAGCTCCATTTAAAAGTAAGTTATTTTCTTCAAAATCCTAGTTCTTTGTTCAACTTTTTCCAAGCAAGGTATATTTTACAGGAAAATATGATTATCTTAATATTGAAGAATGCATCAAAGAGACAATTTTTTTTTTCAAAAGCATTGGTAAACTTGTCGAAGACAATGCTGCCATATGGTGGAAGTTACTTAACTATGATAAGATGATGGCACTTTTAGATGAAGCATATAAGCAAGCATTTTTAGAAAGGTGGTATCATGCCAAGAAAATAGATAAAGAGAGAACCAAGTGTTTATTTTCATGTGCAAATGTTCTATTACATGTTCATGAATGTCTTTAGTAGGAGAAGGTCATTATTTTTATAAACCCTACTTGCAAGCATGATTTCATCAATATTGGATTGCTTAATAGATTTTAGGTCATAAGAAATCATATTTAGAGCACATATCTTGATGGTGAGAATGTTCAAATATTTAAATATTTGAGGATTTCAATGGGTAAATATATTTTTCATCAATTTTTTCATGCTATAGATATGGATGACATGGTTATTATTCTTGAAAGTCCTTGGATGGAATCAATGGGTATAGTTTATATTAATGTGATTTTTTTTTATTAAGCATTAGTACAAGAAAAATAAGATCAAACAACAATATATTTCTCTTACTACACAAAAGGACCCAAGATAGGACATGAAGTAGTGATTGCAAGGAAACTAACCATAGTACCTACACACACACGAATGAAGAATTTGAGAATAAATCAGAAGAGGAGTCCATAGAAGCACACAATGAAGAGACATAGGAAGGGCATAAAAGGAAAGAAGAAGATAAGGAGCTACATGACTCAAAGGAACCACAATTTAATTTATTTTTTTATATCACCACCCACACCATCTAAAGAAACAATCATTAAAGCAAGGTTGTGAGTATCAGTAGCCCTACTATGGACCTACATGGAACCATAACAAAACCCAATATATAGGTACATGGAGAAATAAATCAATTCATGCAAATATCATAATGGTACAGATGCAACATAATGCCAAAGAAGCAACCAACTTAAGAGAATGGTAGATAGGCAACAGTTGGACCCCATGTCCACATCTCATTAGGATGGATGAATTCTTGTGCTTGGTACTAGTTGACTACCTTTCTCAACATATCATACTATATGGCTTCCACTCATGTTTCAAGTATTAAACATGCAAATGCAGATATAATGTAATGTATCTAGGGAGTATAATATGGGTTACTTGTTATATTTATATTTGGTCACATTTAACCACGTAAAATTTGCTTGGATAGTTACTTACAATTTCTCCATGTTTTGTCACTCATGTATTTTTTTAGCCCATCACTTCATGATGATGAGTTTCCTTTTGATAACCTATGTGTTTCTCACTATTTCCCTTCATTCAACCTTTGAAAACCTCCAAAATGGCATAAAAAAATAAAAAAATGCACAAAATGCATGGTCTTCAGTGGAGATCATGAACTATGTACACTCATATGCCTCGTATCGCAAGCCCAAATGACCTAAAATACTTTCCCATCATATAAATAAGAGTTCTATGTTGGGGGAAGGGGCCAAAGATCGATTGACATCATGATAAGGGAAACAACTTCTAGTGGAGGTTTTCCCAGAACCTCCTAGAAAAGTTTATCCCTTGTCTATTTATAGTGGAGGTTGCTAGTGAAAGCAGACAACCAAAGATATTAGCAGAGGTTTTTTCATTTTTTCACTTTTATTGGATGAACACACTAGTGTACTCTAATAGATTATTCATCGATGCATCAAATATTAAGATGAATCGAATATCCTTATACATATTTTGAAAAAGAAAACTCATTTTATTATAGTTTTAAAAAATATATGTTTAGTGAGTTTTAAACATATTAATGCATTAGTGCATTACAATGTACAACACATCGAATGATTCAGGTATTTTCCATACAATGTCAGTTTTTATTTTAAAAATTATAAAAAACTTACTGATGCACATCAATTTATGGAGCCACAGTGCATTACTTCTATACAATGCATTGAATTAGGTTAAGACACTTATAGAATATAGGTTTTTATTTCAAAACAATTAAAAAAATCAATGGAGTCTTTTAATATCATGACACACATTGATGTGCTAATGGACTACACCAATTTATGGAGCATTAATGCATTACTTCTATAGAGAACACTAAATTAGGTTAAGGCATTTAGTTATAAAATATAAGTTTTCATTTCAAAACAATTAAAAAACTCAATGGCGCGTTTTATTGTCATGAAATGCATTAGTTCACCTACATAAATAGCAGAATGTCATGCAATTTTTAAAAAATAATGGTGCACATGGAGCATTTAATGCATCGATGTATGCAACTTTCAAGTGCACCATAATAGGGTTAAATAAAAAAATTACCAAACCATAATTTCAATTTTGCATTTCCTTCAGTGCTTGCAAACATGCAATCACTAATGCTCGCCATCCCTATATGACTACCCCATTGTTGGTACTACTATGTTTTCATATTCCTCAATTCCTTCACTTCACGAGTGGATTTGGTTCTTTTTTGAATTTTGCAAAATGATTTTATATTTTCATTTTTTATCTACATGGAAACCATTCCTCCTCATCAAGTAAGAGACCAAGTAAATTGTTTCAATGCCTCCTCATTTTCATTTTCAGGAGATTACAATTTAGAATTTATCTTAAATTTAGCACTTTAATTTTTTTTGCGGAGTACATACAAATTGTTCGAATCACATTGCATAAATTTGGAATTTCAAGTAAGAGACCAAGTAAATTGTTTCAATGCCTCCTCATTTTCATTTTCAGGAGATTACAATTTAGAATTTATCTTAAATTTAGCACTTTAATTTTTTTTGCGAAATACATACAAATTGTTCGAATCACATTGCATAAATTTGGAATTTCCTACAAATATATAGGAAGGAAGTATTGTTAATGGTGAACCCCATATTTTTACAAGATGCATCATCTTCAGGGAAACAATTGACTAAGACAACATCAAAAAGCATGTGAAAATGCATAGGTTATACAAGACTTATCACTGCACTTGGTAAATAGAAGCATCATCGGTGATTCTTCACAGTATCACAAACACACAATATATTTTTTTTATAATATATCCCAAGTATTTTACTGCTCTAGGAAATGTATGGAGGTACCATTGTCAATGTTTCCATACATACTAAGTGCACCGATAGGCCCAGTTTAAAATTTAAATTAAACAAATTCCCACAATTTCCAATGTGTTTGTAAATTTTCAATAGCATCATTGTTGATGCGTAATGTGAATTTGAACACACCAGTAAAACAATGATGCGTAATGTGAATTTGAACACACCAGTAAAACATAAAAATAAATAAAATTCCACATTTTTTTTAGTGCTCTTTATAATATAAGCATCATGGGCAATTCTTCCGATCAATATTTTAAATGCACCATTGAGGAATTTTATTTTAAAATATATTTGATTTCTTGGTGCTCTAGGGAATGTATGGGGCACCATTATTGGTTCTTCTATATAAAAAAAGACACTATTAATCCTATGCCAATTGAAAATTTTCCCAATCTTTTTAGTACATTTTTTATTGCATGAACATGTCATTTTGTTGTGTGTCGGAGCATAAAAAGTGCACTAGTAGGTGTCAGTGCCCCTATACAAGTGGTGCACCAATAATAATAACAAAACCACATCCATTGTATTAGTGAAACATGTTTTATAATAAGCACCATAATATGGGGTGTGTTCTATTTTAATGCACCGCATACGATGCATTTATGTTTTAAGGTGCACTAATATGTTTTACACATTTCTTTTAAAAAAAAACATTTTTTAATAAGAAAAAATGGTAATTTACTATAAATTGTGTATGTATTTGTTTGTGCTTAATGAAATTTATATGTGATTCAAATAGAGAAAAAACGTTGATGATAACAACAACATGTAGAATCTATCAACTTTGTACATGAATGGGAGGCCCAAGAGAGGGATAAGGATATGTACCCTCACCTTATTATAACACAAACTCATGTTCTTTTGAGGAATGTTGGCATCCTTAATTTTTATGAGTATAGATCCCTCAAGGGGAACACACTTGTTGATGAGATGATCCATTGTTGGGATTATGGTAGGAAAGAATTTGAGGTTAGTCCCAATTTCTGGTACCAGCCACAGTGGAGGATATTTATTTCATTACTAGGTTTCCTAGGATAGGTGAGGATTTTCCCTGTTACTTTATTTATCACTTGGTGTGGTAGGAGACAGTCAATTAGCATATTTATAGAGATATGGCAATGTAGACATCACTAATCCTAGTATTTTCTAGGTTTCAAGTGGCTAGTTGCATTCACATGCATTCAATGTAGAGGAGTTTAGGTGCTCGTCTCTTATTTTCACAACAATGTCACACTATACCTTTGATAGGAAATGAATTAGTTTCACTTTGATGCACTATGTAGATACTTTATTTCAGGTCCAGACTAGTTAGATTTTTTGCCATTTTTTTTTGTCAATTTTGTTTTCCTTTAGATCATTGTTGTTTATGGGAGGATGGTCTTCCCATTTTCTTCAAAGTTATTTACTTTAGTTTTTTAGAGGTTTCTAACCACTCAACCAACATTCAACTGCCTCCTTCCTAGGCCAATTATTGATGTGCATATGTGCATGTGGGGGTAGTGGTTTCATATGTTGGTGAGTTCATATGTTTTGGATTTGTTATCTAGGGACGATGATCCCATCCTCAATATTGTATAGTATATGTACATGGGGATGGACCAATGAGTATGTGAGAGCATCCTATTTATTTTGATGGAACCACCAGATGTTAGAGGTAATATTATCATTATTTTTTTATTAATCTAGTTGCATATTTTTTTGTCTTATTTAATACACTTGTAATTTATTGCAACATTTTTTTTAAATTGTCTAAGTAATATTGTTGTCTACTATATTTTAGTTATTGGAACATATATTAGGTAGGTGTCTCCCCAATAGGATGAGGAGATGGATTCCTACATGAGTCAGGGAGATCACATGGGACCCTAATCTTGCAACGATATGGGTGACCCTTCCCCACAATATGACATTATTAATGTGTCATGTTGTTGGTGCCCTCAACCTACTTGAGAGTTTGAGGGATTGCTAGAAATATTCTTTGGATTCGACTGTTGAGGATTGTGACCCTCCACCCCCTCCTCCATGAGTTGACTAACCACCATCTCCTCCACAAGAAGACTAACCACCATCTCCTTCACAAGTAGAACCACCACCATATTTCATTATAACACCATACCCACCAACATATCTAACTCCATCACCAAACCAACCACCATCTCCCCTCTAGTGATTGACAAACCATGATCTTCTCCAATAACCAAAAAACTATCTTCTACAACCACTACACTCAATATTGATTCTATATACATTATGGCCACATTGAGTGATATAGTTTCTAGTGAAGATATATATTAGATATTACATTCTACATTATTATATAATAGAAGTATTGGGGGAGATATATATCCAATGCTACATCCTACATTAATGTTCAATGAAGGTATTGATGCCTCTGACTTTCGTGGTAGAGGTATTAATTACTTTGGCTTTAGTGGTGAAGGTATTGATGCCTTTAGCTATGGTGGTAGAACTAACTTATAGTAGTTTTTGGCATGTATATATTTGATTGATGCAATGTATAGTTTACATGTATACGTGACATTTATGTTTGACTTGAAATGTATATTTGCATATATATTGATTTTGATATTGTTGCTCATATATATTGTGCCATTTCATATCATGTTGATATTAAAGTTAATTAACTTATAAAATGTATTATGTGTATGTTATTGAATTAAATTATTAATAATTTCTTTGTTTTTATATTAAATTTAAAATGTATTACACAGTTTTACTTAAGATACCATATTTGAAATATTTGAGATGTATACTTGACATATATATTAATTTTGATATTATCATTCATGTAAATTAAGAATTTGTTTTCATATTGTGTTGATATTGTTGTTTCACTTATAAAATGTATTATGTATGTTAATGATTAACATCATTAATTATTTCTCTATTTTTTAATTGAATTTGAGATGTATCACTCATTTAAATTTAAGATGTCATATAATGTTTAACTCTCATTATAATTATTTAATGTCATTTTTCTGCAGTAATCATTTAATTTGATGTCATCATATATTGTTTAACCATTTTTCAAGGTGAATTCTTTGTTTTGCAAGAAGATACAATATGTTGATTAAACATGTTTACAAACTTGATTAAATGATTCAATCGATGATTGTTTGATATGATTAATAATTTAAATCAATTTTTCGGATTAAATTATATTTTTAAATTTATTCTTAAATAGTTTTACTATTTTGTTCATTAATTTTGATAAACTTAAAATTATTTTAGTTAAATCTAACAAAATAATTATTCCTCCAATTTTATATAGTGATAACATCATGCATATTAAATCGTGAAATCAATTCTTATTATTAGCAAGTTTTTTATAAATTTATTTTAAGGGGTATCAATTTCACATCTACATTTAAATATAGGAAAAAATATTTGAACTTTAAATTTCTTACAAGTAATAAAAATAAGTTAAACAATTCACCATATCAATATTTTTTAAATTGTTTATTTTCATTATTTAACCTTGAATCTCAACTAGCATTCAATTTACCATAGAGTGATACTTTTAAGGTTGATTATCATGCTTAAGTGTTGAATTTCAAAATGATAGTTCATGTTAGGTACAACTAAATTAATGGTCCACCCTTACATAGGGTGGTAGAACCTTAGAGAACATAATTATTAACTTGATGAGACCCCTTCAAAGTCCTTGTATTTTTAGGGTTTGTATTTAGTCACTATTTTTACCCATATTTTAAAAAGTGGTCTGACTAGTAGCACTCCTTTTTTTTAGGTTAAGATTTCCATATTTCTCAACCACAACTTTAACAACCTCATAATGTTTGTTGACAAAACCATTAAAATTAACTCTCGAAAAGAAAAGTGGCAACAAGAGAAGCACCTTTTTTTTTTTTTCGGGGGGTGGGGGGATTTTAAAATCAACTCCTAAATCGAAAGAAGATGCTACAACTAGTAGTCTCTGTCCCCCATTTTTAGGGGGTCAAAACTAGAAATTATTTAAAACTTGTGGGCTTGGAAATTGGTATCCTTACAACCAAAATCTTAAAATCAACCCCCAAACCAAAAGGATATACTACAACTAGTAGCCTTTCTCGACCCTACCCTTTTTTGCAAAATCAAAATTGCATCATTTTTTAAGCCATGGCCTAAAAGCCCAACATTGTTGCAAATAAAATAATAAAAAAATGAAAAAAACCAAATACAAAAAAAATAAATAACAATAGAGAGGAAAAATATAAGATGGAGAAAACACTACAAACTAAGGGGAAAAACATTCTTTTAAAATACAAAATATTGTGTGTATATATATATATATATATATATATATATATATATATATATATATATATATATATATATATATATATATATATATATATATATATA
>ML780648.1:9452-103110 GCA_009831015.1 Picea engelmannii | reverse complement strand
GGGGGGGGGGGGGGTTGGAAATTCCAAAAATCACTTCGCCACACACTCACACATATACATATACATATAAACACACACACACATATAATAATAATAAACTAATAGTTGTTGAGATTTTTCTATTATATACAACAAAGAGTTGCAGTTTGTCTAAGAAAATCTGCCAAAAAGGAAACCAAATTCCTACCTTGGAAGAATTTAGCCAAGTTTTCATAGTAATGTTATCAAGTCTGAGATCACTGAAAAACTATAATTCTATCTATCTGAGTTCTATATGCTCTACTATCACTATCTATCTGAGTTCTATATACTCTATGCCTACTAAGATAACTTTAAGCATATAAAACATCAAACTCGGTCTCCTTGTGCTCCTGCCCGGTGATGATTTGGCTTAATGTCAACTCTGGTTGTTGTGGCAACCTCATATTATTCCACTTTGATTGGGGAATTTTTTGAACTCGATGGGTTCAAATTTCCCTCTACCTCCTTTTGTTTCTTAGGATTTTGACCTCCTAGGGTAACCTTGAAATGGATTCTATTGAGCCTATAAATTAGCATCCCCACTACCCTATTATACTCCTCATCTATACCTTTTTGACTTATCTAAGCTTGGATAAATGACAAAAGACACTACCATTAGCCATTGATGAGGTCATAAGGTAAAGTATAATTAATTCATGCATTTTTGTGGTTTATTGAGCTAGGAGACTAAATGTTTCATGTACTAATGTTTCAATTTGCCATGTATGACCTTTGACCTCTAGATGAGTCCATCCTTTTTGTACCATCTCAGCCATCCGGTACCAAGCGCACCTTCCATCAGATCCCGCACCGAATCTCACCTGTCGCAATCCGGTACCAATGGCCGCAGACTGTCATGATCTGGTACCAACCACTTGTGCACTATTCGAATCCGGTACCATTTACCAAATCTCACCTGTCACGATCCGGTATCGATATACGAAGCAGAGTATACCAAGTTTAGCTCCAGAATCCTACTATAGACAATTGTTGGATGTTTGTTGAATCATCAAAGCTTTAGCAAGGTTATGCCAAGATTTTTTTCCTATTGCTTCATCCTCATACACTCTGTTTCATGAGGATGAAGCTTAAGATATGTAACCGAATATATTTTGACTGATTTGCAAAAGATTTCACCTCTTTGTGTTTCACGACTAAGACTGTTTAAATAGTCATGGCAAGGATGGTGAAGGTAGCAGAGAGTTAGCATAACATAGTAGTTGAAGCAGTGTTACATATTATAGAACACATTCTAAATTGAAGTTTTAATAGAAGGATGTCAATTATTTCCAGGTCTTGACCATTTATGAATGAAAGTGAGTTGAGTTGTTAGCATAGTTTAATCCTATGTTTTGAAATCTAAGTAAGAGGAATGTGTGGATTGAAAGAAATCTTAGTGTAGACTCCAGTCGTTGACCTGTTGAAGTGGCAAGGGCCCACCGCCCAACAAAGGTCAGCATCCTTATAGAATAGTGCTAGTAGTTGATTTCAATAGTATAGATGTTAGATTAGTTGATTCTTAATTCTTTCAGATGATAGCAGTATAGTTCAATCTAGGCTTCGATTGCTTAGATATATTTTGCATACGCCTTGTTTCTATTTTTATGAAGTTGATTTTGTTTCATGGACATAAATGTTGGCAGCAGTAGTCAGACATATTTGAAGGCGTACTAGTGAAGTTTACAACAACACATTGTGAACCACAACATACTCAGTATATTGACTATTGAACTACCCATGCTATGTCTTGATGATTGATGTGTGATTTCCCTTTCAGAAGTGTGATTGCATAGTTAGTTTGTTGGTTCAGATAGAAGAGTTGATCTGTCAAAATAACTCCATCTCATACTTGCATGTGCCATAATGGAGTAGATAACCTCTTTGTGAAAGACAACCAAAGTGTGTTTTGATTTGCTAGTTTGTTTTCCCAGCATGCTTAATCTAGAATAGTTCTATACTCATGACATTAGAATTACCTTTCTTACTGGTGTCTTGTAAGTCTGTTGATTACGAATCCCGTATTGATAATTAATGAGTGCATTATACTAAACATATAAGTAGCACAACATTTTTGTGCCGTTGTCGGGGAGTTGCAAATGGTAGGAAGTGATTTTTAGCTTAGATTGTTTGCATAGTTTTTTGAATGATTTTAAAGGATGCTTGAGGGAGGAGGATAAAATGTTTAATATGTGAGTGAAGAGCCACGTGGCGACTAGAGTGGGGTTCTCCGAAGCTAGGTTGCCTTCTTACCTTCTAGATATAATTAGGATTTCAATTCAATTAAGAATCAAATTTCCATTTTATGCATAGATATAGAGATAACAAGGGTAGATTTGTAAGCTCTAAAGATTCAAAAACAACCTCCCCCCCCCACCNCCCCCCCCCCCCCCCCCCTAATCCAACTGACACTGGTGTAGGAAAAATTCTACCAGGAGAAAGTTCAAGGGGAGCCAGCAAGGCTCCAGAAGAAGAACCTAAAATGGAAGAATCAACATTGAGGTGGGAAGAACGTGAATCTGTTGAACGTTCAGAAGACACACAAAATCCAGTTTCTAAACCATCTATCAGTGGAATGGAAGAAGAAGAAGGAAATGCAACCACTGAAACTGATACCTTTGGGTTTCCAATCTTGGATATTTCCAAAAACATCAGCATGAAGAATATCCCACTATCATCACTACCCACTTTCAGAGGTATGTCAACTAAAGATATAGATTTATTTTTATTCGAGTTTGACATATTATGTAGAAGCTATAACTACTCAGATGATGCCCAAAAACTTAATCTCTTCCCTGCTACAATGAAATATTCAGCCTTAAGATGGTTCATGAGCTTAGGAGAAAATACAATCCTCTCTTGGGATCAGATGAAAGACAATTTTTTACGGAAATACCAAGACTATTGTAAGGATAATGCTAAAAATGACATTTTTAAAATTCAGCAAATAGAAGATGAAAGCCCTGAAGACTACTTAGAAAGGTTCTTATACAACTATCAGAAATCAAAATTATTCACCACAGACCCAGCTGTAGTAAGAACCATATTTTTGAAGGGTATTAGAGATGACTGCATAGAAGTTTTAAATTTGTTAAGTTCAGGAGATGTACACCAAAATCCTTTTGCAGAGATTGCATATTACTGTAGAATATACTCAAGAGGACAAGAAAAAACAGGCAAAGCACCAACAGATTCTTTTAGCAAAAATACACGACAAAGCTCAAGAACTGTCACCAGAATTGAGTTAGGAAACTTATTAGAAAACTTTAAAACAAACATCTTGAGCACAATCAGTAACCAGTTAGATACCCTAAAACTGAAAAAGAAACAAGAATACGAGACTGTTTTAGCAATATTCTGTCCTAGATGCCGAAAGAGGCATGGTGAGAAAGAATTTCCATTAAATGTCATAGAAATATGTGGCCTGTGTACACTAGAGCACCCCACATCTGAGTGTCCAACTTTTCTTGAACTACAATCCATGTATAGGGGAGGAGGAGTCCCACAAGAACAATCATACCCTTCCAGAAGACCTTGGAGAGCACAAAACCCTAATGCATTTTATGACCCTAATGCACAGTATCAAAAGCAACAATGGGGCCCTTCCCCAATGACCTATCGACAATGGACACCTCAGTAAGCCCAAACTCAACCTTGGCAACAAGGTTGGAGGGGGCCTGTGTATGGAAATCCCTCTTACCCTACATATCCACAGTATCCTACAAATATTTCCCAATTACTACCTGGATTTAACCCACCATAGATGCAAGATTTACTCCCACCTCCTATACAACAACAATTTACAAACCCCTTGAACCCTAACCACCAGCAACAAGCACCTATAAATGTCAATCAACAGCCATAAAACCAAGTTTCCCACAACCCTCTGAGACCAACAACAATCCCTGCCCAACAAATCCCTAACCCCAATAATCGACCCACCCACCCTGTGAAAAATACAGAAGTTCAAACCTTTCCCACATATGAAATTCAACTACGATAAGGGAAAGTTGTAAATCAATCAAATCCTGCAGTAATAATTCAAGAAGAAAATGATAATCATTCTGAGCAAGAAAGCACTCAAACCACCCCTACAGAAGAAGAGACTTTCCCTCCTATTCCAATCACTTCTTAGTCTGTATAAGTACCTCAACAAGTTAATCTTCCACCCTACCTCGAAAGACTATTAGTAAAGAAACCTGACCCACCCTTGCACAAAGATATAGAGGATGAATTATGAAATGTATGTATAAAAATACCTCTGCTACAAGCCATTAAGGATATCCCCATATATGCCAAAATCATAAGGGGTCTTTTCCTTAAGAAACCAAGAAGGAAAAAGAAGGAACCTCCCCTTGTTCAAGTGGTGGGACAATTATCTGAATTTATTTCTAAAATTCCATACAAATATAATGACCTTGGGAACCCAGTAGTCACTATTGAAATTAATGGTATTTATTTACCAAACACACTCATTGATTTGGGTGCAGCAATTAATGTAGTGCCTTTTGACACTATGCAAAAGCTTCAAATCAACCAGTTAAGACCAACCCAAACCATGATAGAGTTGGAAGATAAGTCAGTCATTAGCCCTACAGGAAGTTTAGATGATGTCACAGTCACTCTAGCTTCTTGGGAATATCCAGTAGACTTTCTAGTCATCTACTCTAAATCATCCTCCAAACCAAGACACCATGTGGTTCTTGGTCATCCTTGGCTGGCCACAGTAGATGCCTTTATTAGTTGTTGGTCTGGTGAGATGACTATATCCAATGGCACACATAGCCAAAAGCTTGTCCTTTTTCCTCCTGCCCAACCGACACAAGAGATACTTGTCTGGTTAGAAAACCATTATGGAGAAGAGAATTGCATCAGACCCCTGTTAACACTTGAACAGGTAAGAGGAATGCAAGAACAATCGGATGAACAAGTCTTAAGTTTATTTTTGGTTGATACAAATTGTATTGAATACCCAAGGTCTTTTGTAGAATTGTCACACATTTTCAGTTCTGAATTTCAACAAACTTGGCACCCTGATATCACTCAATTATATACTTTATCAGCATCTTCCTCAGAGAAGGAATAAAGTACTGAACTTGTTAAGATTAGCCCAGGAAAACCTTTGTATATCAACTCTAGTTTGGAACCAGAACAAAATACACAAGTAATTGAAATGCTCCAAAGACAATTTGATGCCTTTGCATGGGATTATGGGGACATGAAAGGCATTCACCCTGACACATGCACACATCATATCTACACTAATGACCAAATCAGACCAGTTAGACAGCCTCAGCAAAGGATGAACCCAGCCCTTAAAGATATTGTAAAAGAGGAATTGCAAAAATTCCTTTAAGCCAATCTCATATACCCCATTTCAGATAGTCAATGGGTGTCTCCACTTGTCATAGTTCCCAAGAAAAATGGTAAGTGGAGAATATGTGTAGACTTCAGGGAGTTGAACAAAGCTACCCATAGGGATTATTTTCCCTTACCATTTCTTGATAAGGTGTTGGATACCTTGTCCGGAAAGAAGTATTTTTCGTTCCTTGATGGGTTTAGTGGTTATAACCAAATACAAATAGCACCCGAAGATCAGGAGAAGACCACTTTCACCTGCCCATGGGAAACCTATGCTTATAGGGTTCTTCCTTTTGGACTTTGCAATTCCCCAACCACTTTTCAAAGGGCTATCCTAGCCATTTTCGCTGACTTGACCAATGATTGCATGGAAGTCTACATGGATGAATTTACAGTCCATGGAGAAGACTTCCAGGAAGCTTTTACCAGTCTAGAAAAAGTCTTGCTTAGGTGTAAGGAAACTAATATTTCCCTAAGTAATGAAAAGTCAAAAATGTGTCTCACTGAAGGTATTGTTTTGGGACATCACATCTCTGGTTCTGGAATGAGATTTGATCTGACAAAGATTCATATTATCACACAAATAAGAATACCTTCCTCACAAAAGGAAGTTCGTAGCTTTTTAGGGCATGCTGGCTACTATAGAAGATTCATTCCAAACTTTACAAGCCTAGCTACCCCTTTATTCAAGTTATTATCCAAAGAAGTCGAATTCAAGTGGGATGATGAATGCCAAATATATTTTGAGATTCTAAAACAGAAATTGTCAACTACCCCTATATTAAGAGAACCAAATTGGTCCCTTCCTTTTCATATCTGTACCGATGCCTCAGACATAGCTCTTGGGGTAGTTCTTGGACAAAGGGAAAATAAAATGCCTTATGCTATTTACTTTGTCAGTAAAAATCTGTCTCCAGCTGAAATTAATTATACGGTCACAGAAAAATAATTGCTAGTTGTGGTCCATGCTATTAATAAATTTAGACACTATATTACAGGATATCAAGCTTTTGTACACACTAATCATTCAACCATCAAATTCTTAATGAACAAACCTGTAACAAATCCTAGAGTTACAAGATGGTTGTTATTATTACAAGAGTTCAATATCAACATTATTGATAGACCTGGTAAGGATAATCTTGTGGTTGATTTCTTATCTAGAATGATTCATCTGGGAGATAACGCACCAGTAAAAGATAACTTTCCTAATGAAAATTTGTTTTCTATTTCTACATTCACTCCTTGGTATGCAGATGTAGCTAACTGTCTTGTGACAGGGAAGATGCCTTAGAAATTGTCTCCTAGAGAAAAACAGAAAGTAATTCAGCTAAGTGAAAACTATATGTGGCATGATGATTGTCTCTAAAAAACAGGACTAGATTTGGTAATCAAGAGATGTGTAAGGGAAGATGAAATTCATGATATCTTGCAAACCTGCCATGATGGTCCTTGTGGAGGACACTTCGCAGACAAGAGGATCGCTTATAAAGTTCTACAATCTGGCTATTATTGGACTCATATTTTCAAAGATGCTAAAACCTATGTATCCAATTGTGATGAATGCCAATGAATGGGTAAGCCTACTGCACGAGACCAAATGCCACTTCAAGACCAAGTAGTCATTGAGCCTTTTTCGAAATGGGAATTAGATTTTGTAGGGCCCATTAACCCTACATCTAAAAAGAAAAAGTACATACTTGTATGTACTGACTATGTGACTAAGTGGGTTGAAGCAAAAGCTTTACCAGCTGCAAGTGAACAATCAGTGGTAGATTTCCTTTTTAATGACATCTTTACTAGATTCGGTGTACCTCGAGAAATTGTGATTGATCAGGGAACACAATTTACCTCTAATCTCGTCAAAGCTGTTACAGAACAATACCAAATTAAACACAGGAAATCTACACCCTACCATCCACAGGAAAATGGACAAGTAGAATCTACCAACAAAGTTATTGAGTCCATTCTTACCAAAACAGTACAGCTACACCACAAGGACTAGGCTAACAGATCACTAGAAGCCTTATGGGAATATAGCATCACCTAGAGGAATATAACAGGACATACACCCTACGAGTTGGTGTATGCGAAGTAGGTACTTCTTCCCATATAATTCCAGATCAAAACCTTTAGGACTGCAGTACAAGTTGGCATGGACTTGGATCAATCCCAGCAACAAAGACTCTTGCATCTTAATGAGTTGGATGAGATCAAGCAGAAATCACTTCAAAGAACCACCCTCATTCAAGAGCAGAGGACAAAATGGCATGACAAGTATCTCAAAAAGAAAAATTTTCAACAAGGAGATTGGGCCCTGTTGTATGACAACAGATTCAAGAACTTCCAAGGTATGTTAACCACTCGTTGGATGTGACCCTATGAAATTAACACTGTCTATGACAATAGTTCAATCAGGATAAAGAAAATTGACGAACAACAGACACCACTACTTGTGAATGGTCACCAATTGAGAATTTATAACAAACCCCTATCAAAAGAGGAATTTTTTACTCGTATACTACAAAATTCAGATATGCAGGTAATCAGTAAAGAAGAAGACCTTCCTACTGATCCACATTGATTGATTGGTTTATTTTTAAAGCTTTTGTACATAGGTGTGGATTGTGTTTTGTTAATAAGATGAAGGTAACAAGGGATTCTTACCCCCTTTTGTTTTACTTTCGCATTTTATCTTTGTAAGTGGATTTCTGTAATTTATTTGATCCTTCAAGAATTTTCTAAGCATCAGTTTGTAGGCATCAATAATACTTTGTTTTGGTCTGGTACCAATAGTCCTGTACTGGTCCAGTACCAGAAGTTTGTCCTTATACAGTACTATCAGGACACATCACCTAATTGACAAGGAATGCTATGCATATTTTAAAAATCTTATGAAGTATGAAGCCATGCAACAACCACTTAAGTTGGAACCAAGAAGCCGAATGCAGCATCAAATGGCAGCTCGTATGAAGCAATAATTTTTTTTGGTTCTGTTGCTGACTAAAGGGAAGTATATTTAATTTCTTTTGGTTCTGTTGCTAGCTAAAAGGAAGAATTTTTAATTTCTTTTGGTTCTGTTGCTAGCTAAAAGGAATAATTTTTAATTTCTTTTAGTTCTGTTGCTAGCTAAAAGGAAGAATTTTTAATTTCTTTTGGTTCTGTTGCTACCTAAAAGGAAGTGTTTTAATTTCTTTTGGTTGACAAAGAAGAAATAATCTTTAACTATAATTGTTAAAGAACCATGCTTAATCTTCTTTAAAGTCTAGAGGTTGCCCTTATCCAGTATTTCAGCATGATTAAAGGGATAAAAACTATATTAGCCTACAAGTAACTATCTCACCCTAACTAGACTTCAATAGTATTCATTGGATTATCTTTTCCAAAGAGTAACATATGAGTATATGAACACTCTCTGTCAAGGGCACACTAGGAAAACTTTTATGGAAGAGGATGTATCAGTACCCTAAGGTAAATTTAGGTCATTCTCTTATGAACAAACTCAGGCAAAATTATACATCTGGATCCAATGTGCAATACAAAAGTTTATTTTTCCTTCAGACAAATGTTTAAAGACATCCAAATAAGAGAATACACCTTCCAACCCAATACCATCCCAGCCTATAAAAAGGTTTTCAGACGAGCCTCCCCTGTCACCATGCAAAATAATTATTTAATAAAATCAAAATAGGTGACTATGGACAAGAAGCCTCTGATGGAAAAAGGGTTTAAGAGACTAACCTGTCGGGATACTGAACAGGTCTACTGGCAGCAGGTACCAGTCTGTGGTATGACTAGGCAAACCCATCAGGGTACTGAACAGGCCTGTTGGCAATGGGGCATTCTGCCCGGGGAAGGGATGTCTCTCACTAATTATCACAACTACCCCACCGGAGTACTTAACATGCTTGCTGGCAGTGGGTTCTGGTTGCTAAATGTCTCATCTATACTTGTCTAATTGAAAAATCCACTTTTGTCATTTAAAAGATGAACACTACAAGCAAAGCTCATTGTTAACATTAATGAGATACAACTCCATATTACTAAACAAATATAATTATTACAAGCAAATGTCCATTTGAGAATTACCCTAAGTCAACCTTACCAGTTTGACATTTAAATCCTACATTGCCTAAGAAGGAAACTTCTTAAGAGTGGAGCCCTAACTAGGGAGTCTAATATACTTATATTGTGAAATTTATCCATAACATCTAATGATAGTAAATCTCTGAAGCAAGTTAGGTTCGATCCGTTCTTCTGGCAAAAATATAAAAACCTCCTTGTTTTCACTACTGAATGCTACTCTTGTTAATAAGTCATCATAAGAAAGACAATTTCAATTTTTTAGGCATTTGATCATATGCTAGGTGATAAACGTACTTTTGGAATTTGATTTGGTTTCCTTTCTCTTCTCATTTTTTTCCATTGTGATACAAAGTGTTGGATCTTCTTGCATAAGGATATGCAACATCCTTGGCATGGGGGAGGGTCAAAGACCTCCTTCAGAACTCTTTTTCAGACTCACATCTCATCTTCAGAAATCAGCATGATCACCCTACAACCCTGCAGAACTAGACACAAAAGAAGATAAGTACAGAATAAAGAAGTTTCATGAAGTACAGGAAATTCCAATACTAAGCTTCCAGAAAACTCCAGCCTAAAAAGATGAACTCTGACAATCTATAATCTTCAAATACAAAGGTAGTTGCATATGCTATGGGTATTGATCATACAAGGGTAAAAGCAAAGGTAACATGGTATTATTTTCCTTTTCTTATAAAACTACAATAGGTATGAAAATGTATACTAGACCTTATGACCTTAGTATTAAAACCATGCACCTATCCCTCATACCCATTTGCCTAACCTTAATCAATCCTCTCATCACATAAGCACTCGAAAATGATTGAGGGAAAAATCACATCAAAAGTATATGAAGCATGTCTAGTAATGATGGGCCACGAACGTGCTTCATCCTTAAGCAAATCATGAACTTATCTTGTGTCATGAGCCATGATTCAAACATCAAATTCACCGCTCAGAGGTCCAATCACCTATTCTGCTTTGACACCCAACTTTTTTTCCTCATCATTATGCTAAACGGGCAGAAATGAAATGACTTATCTGGGTAGCGAATCCATCCAGATGATCCTCATATTGTCTTAATTCCCCTTTGCGACATCCTTACTTAAACTCACCATTCTAATTAGCTACGCCATCACCATATCTTTTTTCGTTACCAACCCTTCTCTAGTTCTGAGCTCACCTCTCCCTACGATCTTCGGTACCAAACCCTTACCCTCGTCAGCTGACTAAATCCTTGCGCTACAACTCAATTCTTTTCTCACAATTTATAACGATGGTTGTAAGTAGACATGAACCGATCTTCCAAATTTATAGAGAGACCGAGGAGTTCCAACTATGTAGAGAGAAGTATGTTAGATCAGGACAGATGCCATTTTTGGAGAAATTCACAGGCTGGCATGAGAAGGTATCTCATGTATTTATTCAGGGTTACGATGGAGAGATTGCACATATAGGAAATCTGCAACTAACAATCGATGAAGCAACTTTAAGGGAGGTCATGGGATTACCTAATAGAGGAGCCAAGTATTTTAAAGGAGTAGGAATCAACAAGGAAATGTTCCAATGATTTTTGAAAGAAGACCATCAGCACCTTGATTGGAAAAAGGGGATCCCTAGGAACTATATCAAGGAAGAGTATCATCCAATGCTTGCTAGTATTCAACGATTCCTCACTTGTGAGGGTAGGTGAGTTGTAACCTTCATATATCATCTTAAGCTTCTATTACACTTTGAAGGAGGCCCTGAAATTGATTTCCCATATTTTTTATGGATGAGTTTGAACAAAATGGTAAGAGGTGTCAAATCCCTATCCAAAACTGAGAAGACTAGCATTTACCATCAAGGTCTTATTAAGATGTTAGTTTTACATGAAATCAGGAAGCAAAGGATTAGTTGGAAAATCCTTATCACTCAACACCTTCCCACAGAAAAAAAACMTGTGGAGGAATACCAACGTGCTTCAAAGAAAAATAAGGAACCTCAAAATAAAAAGGGCAAGAAAGATAAGGAAACTCCATCATCATCCAGAACAGTGAGCCAAAATGAAAAAGCTAGTAAACAAGCAGGGCCCTCTTCCACATTCAATAAGACTTTTAAAAGTCAAGAATCAAAAGGTAAAACCAAATTAGTAGAGAAGACTTCAACAGTAGCACTTGAGGAGAAGGATCATAAGACAAAAACTATAAGGAAAGGGAAGAATAGCTCAAAAAATAAAAGTGAAGAGTCTATAGAACAATCCCCTATAACCATTCCACAAATAGAAAAGAAGAAAAGGAAGCCTATGAGCACCCCTGATCCAGTACCTCCTTGTAAAAGAACCACAAGGAGCATGGCAAATAAAGGAAAAGAAGTTGTTAGTCCTCATACATAGGAAGATCCAATCGATCTTACCTCCCCTTCTGAAGACTTATCAGTCCAGGATGACATCCCTAGTTCGACTAAGGAACAAGTCACTATTACTTTATGTGGGATGAGGGAGAAAGTGGAGGAAAGAGAATACATCCATCCAGTAACAATGGAGTCAACAAGGACCTTAACAAAAGAACAGATGAAGAAAAATATTGGGGAACTACAAAAACAAAACCAGGAACTCAAATAAGAAGTGAAGGAATACCAACTATTGGACAGGTATATCAAAAAGGAAAATGAGCAATTGAAAGCAACCAACCAACAACTTCAAGATGACCATGAAGAGACTTCTAATAAGATCAAGAAAGTACTAAGACTCTTACAATACATTAGGGTCATAAAAAGGGAGCTAAAAGAAGAAGCCTCAGCCATCAACATCATTGATCCATAGAAGTAAAGAATGCAGTCTCAAGGTTTGAAAATTTTTGGGTTTGTTTTCAATTGCATGAGGAAATGCAATGGTTTTGGCATGGGGGAATGTTGAGCCTCTAAATTAACATCCCCACTACCCTATTATACTCCTCATATATATTTTTTTGGATTACCTAAGCTTGGATAAATGACAAAAGACACTACCATTAGCCATTGATGAGGTCATAAGGTAAAGTATAATTAATTCATGCATTTTTGTGGTTTATTGAGCTAGGAGACTAAATGTTTCATGTACTAATGTTTCAATTCGCCATGTATGACCTTTGACCTCTAGATGAGGCCAGCCTTTCTGTACTAGCTTATCCATTCGATACCAAGCACACCTTCCATCAGATCTGGCACCGAATCTCACCTGTAGCGATCCGGTACCAACGGTCGTAGTTTGGTGCGATACAGTACCAACCACTTGTGCACTATTCGGATCCGGTACCATTTACTGAATCTCACCTGTCACGATCCGCTACCAATATAGGAAGCAAAGTATACCAAGTTTAGCTCCAGAATCGTACAACAAAAAATTGTTGGATGTTTGTTGAATCATCAAAGCTTTAGCAAGGTTATGATAAGATTGTTTTCCTATTGCTTCATCCTCATACACTTCGTGTCATGAGGATGAAGCTTAAAATATGTAACCAAATATATTTTGACTGATTTGCAAAAGATTTCACTTCCTTGTGTTTCACGACTAAGACTATTTAAATAGTTATGGCAAGGATGGTGGAGGTAGCAGAGAGTTAGGATAACATAGTAGTTGAAGCAGTGTTACATATTGTAGAACACATTCTGAATAGAAGTTTTAATAGAAGGATGACAATTATTTCCAGGTCTTGACCATTTATGAATGAATGTGAGTTGAGTTGTTAGCATAGTTTAATCCTATGTTTTGAAATCTAAGTAAGAGGAATGTGTGGATTGAAAGAAATCTTACTATAGACTCTAGTCACTGACCTGTTGAAGCGGCAAGGGCCCACCACCCAACAAAGGTCATCATCCTTATAGATTAGTGCTAGTAGTTGATTTCAATAGTATAGATGTTAGATTAGCTGAATCTTAATTCTTTCAGATGATAGCAGTATAGTTCGGTCTAGGCTTCGATTGCTTAGAGATCTTTTGCATACACTCTGTTTCTGTTTTTATGAAGTTGATTTTGTTTCATGGACATAAATATTTGTAGTAGTAGTCAGACATATTTGAAGGTGAACTAGTGAAGTTTACAATAGTACATTGTGAACCACAACATACTCAGTATATTGACTATTGAACTATCCATGCTATGTCTTGATGATTGATGTTTGATTTCCCTTTCAGAAGTGTGATTGCATAGTTAGTTTTTTGGGTCAGATAATAGAGTTGATCTGTCAAAATAAATCTATATCATACTTGCATGTGCCATAATGGTGTAGATAGCTTCTCTGTGAAAGACAACCAAAGCGTGTTTTGATTTGCTAGTTTGTTTTCCCATCATGTTTAATCCAGAATAGTTCTATACTCATGACATTAGAATTATCTTTCTTACTGGTGTCTTGTAACTCTGTTGATTACGAATCCCGGATTGATAATTAATGAGTGCATTATACTAAACATATAAGTAGCACAACAGATTCCATGATGGGACTTGTATAATATCTCAATTTTTCCCTCAAAACTTTTGAGTGCATGCAGAATGTCCCTATGTTCCCTCCTCTTTTTGAAGGCTTGCCCCAAAAATTATTTGACTATATTGTATGTTTATGCTATCTTGAAGTACTTAGTTTCACTAGTCCTGGAATAATATGGGTCCTCTACCCAATATTGAACCTCCTCCAAATTATCTTCTTTTGTCATTGTTTTCCTTCGGCCTCGAAATGCTTATCCTACCTCCTTGAATGCCCTTTTTTTATGCCTCTAAGCATAGCTTTTGAAACCAATATCCCACCTGCCAAGCCTCTCGAGTTGTGTGTGTTTTGTTCACAAGTTCATGGAAAGAAGAATCTTCTTATTTCTTACCCTCCTATCAACTGACCTTTTCCTTCTTTATTCAACGTCTATCCATACTACATGTTGTTCCTGAGTTTATACTTAAGGCTCAAAGTATAATTTCAGGCATCAAGAAATGAGGAAAGTTTCAAAGTTTGCTTTTTCTACCTCAGTTATGTGCAAAACATTCCTTAAATTGAATTAACCATATAACAACTCAGAGGTCCTTTTTCCTATCTGAGTTAAAATTAAAAAGTATTGAATGTAATGAGAGAAAAACATAAAGTTGTTAGACAAGGAAAGGCATCAATTTCAGAAGAAACTTTGTTACAGAATAAGAAAATAGATCATATAACCTTTAATGAAGCGTAAAATGTAGCAATCTAATTAACTCACGGGTCTTGTATTTGCTAACAAAAAATACAGAGGAAAATTTGTTTGCTATCAGATAACTAAATGAAATATAACCACAGTAGATGTTGTACTAAATTGCGATTAGGCATTCATTAAGGAAATATATAAAAAGATGTTGAGATATGGAAAGAAAGAAGAACACCTAACTCAAATTGGACGAAAAGTGGAATCTTTGATCTGCACTTGTATTAATTCTCAATGAGGAGAGTTTTATCAATTACATATGGCAATAAGAAGCCCTTGTTCATTCTTTTGAATATGTATTTATACAAAGATTCACAATCCTAATTGTTTGGAATCCCCTTATTTCTAAAACGTAACAGTTACAAAATGAGAAAGGTGGAACACTTCGTTTAGTTCTCCTCTGTCTCTTTCTCATGCTAGAAGAGACATTTTCCTTCCTTGTTTTCCATCTCAGACACAAATATTCTCTAATCGTGACCTATACAGATGATATGTACATGTTACTTCATTATTTCTTTGAATCATTGCCCTTTCCTCGTCCAATTCATTTGACACACTTGCTTACAAATTGTGCTATCAATCTGGAGGGTTCTGTCACATCCTTTGCCTAAAAAATATACCATTTCTTTTCCAATAGTGGCAATCTATCTTCCATTCTTTTGTTTTCCAAAGTCATCAACTGTAGTTGCAAATTAGGTTTCACCAACCATCGATCTATTTGAGCGATATCGACGTACTTTAGCTGTGATATTTCAGCTTGAGTTTCTTCTAAGATTGTTTTGATATCAAGTTGATGTCTTGCTACATCAACTTGTCCCAGTACTTCGAAAAGATCACCTTTTCTTAGCCCTAAAAACTCTTTATTCAGTGAGTGAAAAGTCTCTTCATAAGCCTCTTTGATTTCCTTAGCCGTTCTTTTACTTTCGACTATGTTGGCCTTCCAAGTCTTCAATAGTATGTCCCCTATGACCTACTCTGAAACAAACAACCTGGGAACTATAGACATTTCTTCTATGGTTGATGACACAACTGCCTCTTGAAAAGTGACCCGAGCTGCAGTAGCCTGTCTTTCTCTGAAACAAATATTATCCAATGAATCGTTCACCACCTAAAAATGATCTTGGATAATTTCCACCTTGTTCAAAAGGCTTTGTTGCACTTACTCCATATTCTCACATATCTCCACTGTTTGTGCTTGTAAAATGGTTATATCTATAACCAAGTTCTCAGTCAACTTCACCTTGGCCTGTAATTGCTTCACCAATTCGCCTTGCTAGATGGCCCACCCTTTTCTCGCTTGTACATTTCTTTGCATTTCCTCGAGACTGGATTTTCACTGTTGAATTTCTTGTTTATCACTGGCTCTAGCCTTTTCGAGATCTTTGTTGACTTCACTTTTGACATTATTGTCTGCAGTCCTTATTGGATCCTGTAATTTTCTTATCAATAGATTTCTTTGTTTCAATTGCTCTGTCAGATTCTCGACTAACCATTGATTTGTTGTAGCAAAGGCGCCTAATAAACCAGCTAACTCCTTGGCGAGCTTTGAATCCTCCAATCCTTTTCCATCAAATATCATCCTTTGCCTTTTGGTTACTACCCCTTATTTCTGTTGCGATTCTCTTATGATTATAGCCCTCCTTTTCGTGCTAAAGAAAAATTTCGAAGGAGGCATCTCTTCAAGATGGATCGGGGTAAGATCTCTTGCAAAAATAACTTTGGAACCAAGAGTTCTGAAACTTGACTGCATAGGGGTTAGTGCTGAAATAGGACTACCCTCTCTGTGAACTGTTTTCCTTCTACTATTTGTGAGGTATCGGTAGGGGTGACTAGTGATGAAGAAGATACCATTTGTTTTTTGTTTCAAAAGTGTTTTAGATTGAACCTTTGTCTTCGGCCCTAGATATGCTTCCCACGATACTTATAATTCTTTTGTAGACACTTCGAGATTATTTGGAATTTCCTCAGCAGTTTGTTTACCAGAGGAATCTGGTTCAAAACCTGGAGGTATGAATCCTTCCATTGGAGGGGTGGTTATCAATTCTCCCTGTAGTATCTTGGGAAAACTACTCCTTTTGTGCCTTTGGAAAGTGAAGAAACTGACATGTTTCTCAGGGGATAACATTTGAACTCTGCCTATACCTCCTCATAAGATTTGATTCCCTTGAATATATCTTCATATGGGGAATCTTCAGGCATATATATTTTCATATTGCATTGAGCTAGGTGCTTCTCCATGATCTAGTATGGATCATGTCTTTTTAATTCAATGTCGACCAATTTGACATCCTCTAAAGCTTATCCTCTATGGGTGTGGTCTTCTTATCATCCGTATTTTTTCTGGTATTCCTTCGACTGGATGCCAGTTTATTAGTGGTGGAGTCGCCAAGTGAAAATTAAAATTATCCTTAATATTGTATTCTATCTTTGTTCAATATCAAAGAAAGAAACTTACCATGTCGTTCTCCTAGGGAAAAATAAATTTGTTTCTTCATCCCTGTCAGTGGGGCCAAAAATATGTTGTTCCTAAGTTTATACTTAAGGCTCAAAGTATGAAATATTCTAAGTTGGAAAAATTGGAAAAACTCCTTGATTTTGGTGTTGGACTTTCATCAAACACTTTGCAAACTTCTGTGATTGATGGCTGAAGGTGAAATTTAAATGGAAGGCAGTAGATTTCTTGGTTTTGCTTGTTGTTTTAGTGGTTTTCTATCTCCTTATACCTCCCCAGTGAAGTACCAATTGTTTTATTCCGACATTAAGACAAACCCATAAAATGATAATGAAAATATAATCACATTGAATGAGCAATTTAACCCAAACTCCCACTGATTTTATTTAGATAATAATGATGAATTTATAACAGTCAGAACATAATGAAATACCTCCCAAACGAAGAGGTAAAGTTGCTCCCTATGCTGAGAACTTTAGTTTACACATAGCCATGGCAGAGGGACCAGTCTGCCACATGTTTTGTTGTGAAAGGGGCGGCCCATGGATACCCTGCGCAGTCAGCTAGTGGGAACACTCTAACAACCACCACCCAACGCTATTCCACTCGTCCTATAGTGTGAACCTCCCAGCAGAGGTCGACTCAAAGTCCATCTCCCTCTTTGTTCCCCACGCAGTACCAAAATGAATACAGAAACACGACCTGCCAAAGAGAAAACAAGCAGCTGCAGACTCCAACAGCACCCAAACTCGTCCCTCAATTGCACAGTAAGAAGCCAGCCAATGAAATCGCTCCCCCAAAGGAGATGGTGCGATCAACAGATAGAAAACTCGACCTCCAATAGATAGCTCGACTTCACTATGGGAAAACTTCAGTCTGGCTGCTCAGGAATGCGCCCAACATAGACAGAATGTGCCCCGATTCCAAGAAATGCATCCCACAAGCAAAGAAAGTGAACAATGAGTGAAACTCGCCCCTCCAATGACCAACACACAATAGGATGATGATGAATGCGTTCAGCTCCAAGAAATTTTCCAACCACCTACTCGTGCTAAGAGAAAAATGCCACCATCAACTTGTGCCAATCGAAAAATGCCACTCCTTGTCGAACCTACACATGAAATGCTTCCATCAATGAGGTTCTTCGAATCACGATGCCAATCCCTGCAAATGAAAATCCTGAATGGCTTCTCCAATTCCACAGCTAGGGCAGATGGTTTCACTGCCGAATCCGAGATCCCACGGCTAGGGCAGATAGTTTCGCTGCCGAATCTGAGGTGTTGAATGGGTTTCCAGCTGAAACCCTCGCTTGCTCACCAAGCCCTTCTCCAAAATCAATTTCTCAAAATGAATAGTCCATAATCACTTTTCGCCCTCAATCGTCCTTTTATTCATTCACTTGTCCTTTTCCTCCATTAAAATATTCATTTAATTATTAATTGGAGAGAAATACCCTCAAAGAGGGGTTTATTAATGATAAACTCACTTTTCCTAAGTTTCACTTTATAATTCGAAAGTGACTTTACCAGTATCGTTTCCCCAGCTCATCCGTCTAATGGTTTACGGGAAACTGTGTAAACCACCACAGTATTCTGACTACCTAGGAAAAACGAGACATTATAGTCCTCCCTGCCCAAATTTTCTTGTCCTCAAGCAACTTCAAACCCAAAAACCGCAACACCTGTTTGTTTTCCCAAGTAGCATCCTCCACAGGCAGACCCTGCCATTTTACCAATTACTCCCTGACTGCCCTGTCATGGAATTTCCATCCTCGAACTTGCAGAATCTCTTCGGGGCTTGTGGCCCACCGCCCCCCATTGTCCCAATGGGGTAACTCCTGTGAAACAACCTCCTCAAAAGTGCCCTCCATCCTGTACCTGCTCCCATACATCTTCTGCTGACTCCGACCCACCCTCAGGTTCTCCTTCAGTGCTCTCAGAATGTCCTGGCCGTCTAGTAACCATCCTCGAACCTGAGGAACTCTACAGTCGTCGCATGCTATGTCTGCAAAGATCAAGACCTCATAGTCGTATCGCGCCCGAAAATGGGTCATACCGACAGACATGTGAAAAGTGGTGGAATAACAGTACTCCCCGAGATGTAACCATATCACCCAAGCACTCTACTGTCCTGCGATGAAGTTTCGCAAATACCCTTCCACCCAAGTGTTCCCAAAATCAATCTGTCTGTCGATCGGTGGGTGGTAAATAGTACTCGAGGTCAGCTTGGTACATACCAACCTAGAAAACACCTGCCAAAAACTTCCCGTGAATCTGCCATCCCTGCTACTGACGATGGCTTTAGGCCACCCATGTAAACGGAACATCTCCCTAAGAGATAACTCGATCACCTATGTTGTTGAGTAGTCTAAGGGAATGGTGGAGAAGTAGGCAAGCTTGGTGAGTCAGTCCACCATGACATAGATGCAATCCTTCCCTTGCATCTTCAGTAACCTGGTGATGAAATCCTTGGGGATGCCTTCCCCCCCCTGATCGTGAAAAGGTTGTAATGATCTGGCTGGATGTATGTGCTCCACCTCATTCCCCTGGCGAACTCCGCACTCCTGGAGATGCCTCTCTAACTCATCTCTATAGGCCCTGGGGTGCCTATATGAAGTGGTAATCACTGCTCGAGTACCCTCCTCTAACTCACTGATGTGCTCGAATCCCCGGTCTGGAGGCCTACCCGAAGGTACATTACCAAAGACATCATGCCCCTGAAACAAGTCTTGTATCTCTCTTAGAAAATTGGGCTCCTCGCCCTTAGTCCTCTGTACTGAAATATGAAACTCTGCAACCTGTACAATGTCATCCCGTCCCATCATTGCCTCCATCTTCTTCGCAGTTACAACCTTAGGAGGATACGTGTTCATGCCCCGTAGAACTACTCTTTTGTCGTCCTGATCCTGGAACTCCATCTCCATAGTCTGATAGTTAGTGGAGTACCTCCCTAGGGAGTATATCCACTGAAATCCAAGCACCACATTGGTGTCAGGTATCTTAACCACGTAGAAGTCATCGGTGAGCATGTAGTTTCCCAGGTTCAATGTCATCCGTGGAACGTACCTGGTGCAGTCTAGTGTGTTCTCCCCCGGTGTGACCAATGAGAAACCCCCAAAAGACTCAGTGGAAATGCTCTTTCGTTCCACTAACGAAGAGTCTATAAAGTTGTGGGATGCCCCACCATCGACCAAAACTGTCACTTGATGTCCCTGCGCTCCTCCCTTCATCCTGAAGGTGTGAAATCTAGGTATGCCGGAGAGTGATGCTATAACCCCTCGTGTCTCCATCGATGCCTTCTCTGCCTCCATTTTCCATGAGTCCTCCCTCTATCCCTGTTCCTCTTCTTCCTCATCATCCCCGCTATCAGAAAACACCTCTATGTAGTGTGCCTTGGCCTTGTCTACACACCTGTGACCTGGTACCCATGGTTCATGGCAACTGAAACACAACTTCCTCCTCCTGAGATCCTTCCTGGTAGCATCATCCATCCTATTCTTGCCTATCCAATCCTTCTGTAGATGTCCTGCCTCGTCCCTCTGCTGATGTTCTGTAATATCCCTCTGTGGTGGTGTCCTGTCATCGAACTTCATAGGGAAGTCCAGCCTCGAGGTGAACTTGGTCTTGGGTATGGACTCCTGTAAGTCTCTGGCCCTGCCAACTGCATCTTGTAGCGTAGTAGGATTGTAATCCTTCACCCATCCTCGGAGTGGTTTGGCTAGCCCCTCTGTGAACAACATCACCAAACGGGCCTCGAAGATATCGGTGACCATCACTGATATCCTCTGAAAATCTGATATATATGCATCTGTCGTCCCAGTCTGTTTCAACTGTGCCAAGTCTCTAAAAGACAGCTTTGGATCTCGTCTGTCAAATTGGTGCACCAGTCTACCTGTAAACTCAGCATAGGTGACAATGTGGGCATGACCCAGAGTGGTCATCCCGTGGTACCACCAGTCATGTGCCTCACCCTCCAAGTGTAATGTAGCCAACTTAATGGCATCTGTCTCTGCCATGGGGTTCAGCTGGAAGTACGTGTCGAGCTTTTGCACCCAAGCTCGTGCCGTGCACTTTGACGTCCCATCGAAGTATGGTAGGGTGAGCTTGCCCATTGTGCGTTGTAGCTCATAGCTCTGCGTGGGACCCCTGTTGAAAAACCTCGGCCTGTTTCTCCCCTTGAAGCTACAAAACTCAGCAAATGTCATAGCTTCTCTCAGCTCTGGATCCATGGCCTTATACTCCTGAAAATAGGCTGCTAATGGCTCATCTTGCTCTACCTTCCCTCTTGTGCCTATCTCCAGTGGTCCTAATAACTTCGACATGGTAGATCTAGGAATCTCATTGTAGTCGTGAGGGCAGTTCTGAGGGCCGGTCCTGGAGGTGATCAACTCAACATGCGGTCTGTGTGTGTTTCCCCCTTCTTACATATGCGCTCTCTGGCTGCTCTCTCCCTTTTCTTCCCCGTGCTTGCTCCCTAGATCATAACCTGTGATTATACTCATGAACTCTCGGGTCTCTCTCTGGCCCTCTGCAATATCATGTAAGGCTTTCATAAGCCCTTTGAACAAACCATCATCTCTGTCCTCTGGCAAATTTGCATTTTTCCCTGGAGTACCCTCCATCTCTTCTTCTCTGCCCTATATGCTTATGTACCTCATGTGCCTATAAGTGATGTTCTGCAGCCCTTCCTCAGACATAAATGTCGCCCACAGCTAGCCAATAACATGCTCTAATACCACTGAAATATTCTAAGTTGGAAAAATTGGAAAAACTCCTTGATTTTGGTGTTGGACTTTCGTCAAACACTTTGCAAACTTCTTTGATTGATGGATGAAGGTGAAATTTAAATGGACGGCAGTAGATTTCTTGGTTTTGCTTGCTGTTTTAGTGGTTTTCTATCTCCTTATACCTCCCCGGTGAAGTACCAATTGTTTTATTCCGACATTAAGACAAACCCATAAAATGATAATGAAAATATAATCACATTGAATGAGCAATTTAACCCAAACTCCCACTGATTTTATTTAGATAATAATGTTGAATTTATAACAGTCAGAACATAATGAAATACCTCCCAAACGAAGAGGTAAAGTTGTTGCCTACGCTGAGAACTTCAGTTTACACGCAGCCATGGAGGAGGGACCAGTCTGCCACACGTTTTGCTGTGAAAGGGACGACCCATGGATACCCTGCGTAGTCAGCTAGTGGGAACACTCTAATAGCCACCACCCAGCGCTATTCCACTTGTCCTGTAGTGTGAACCTCCCAGCAGAGGTCAACTCAACGTCCAGCTCCCTCTTTGTTCCCCACGCAGTACCAAAATGAATACAGAAACACAACCTGCCAAAGAGAAAACACGCAGCTGCAGACTCCAACAGCACCCAAACTCGTCCCTCAATTGCACAGTAAGAAGACAGCCAATGAAATCACTCCCCCAAAGGAGATGGTGCGATCAACAGATAGAAAACTCAACCTCCAATAGATAGCTCAACTTTACTATGGGAAAAATTCAGACTGGCTGCTCAGGAATGCACCCAACATAGACAGAATGTGCCCCGATTCCAAGAAATGCGTCCCACAAGCAAAGAAAGTGAACAACGAGTGAAACTCGCCCCTACAATGACCAACATGCAGTAGAATGATGATGAATGCGTCCAGCTCCAAGAAATGTTCCAACCACCTACTCGTGCCAAGAGAAAAATTCCACCATCAACTCATGCCAATCGAAAAATGCCACTCCTTGCCGAACCTACACATGAAATGATTCCGTCAATGAGGTTCTTCGAATCACGATGCCAATCCCTGCAAATGAAAATCCTGAATGGCTTCTCCAATTCCACGGCTAGGGCAGATGGTTTCACTGCCGAATTCGAGATCCCACGGCTAGGGAAGATAGTTTCACTGTCGAATCCGAGGTGTCGAATGGGTTTCCAGCTGAAACCCTCACTTGCTCACCGAGCCCTTCTCCAAAATCAATTTCTCAAAATGAATAGTCCATAATCACTTTTCCCCCTCAATCGTCCTTTTATTCATTCACTTGTCCTTTTCCTCCATTAAAATATTCATTTAATTATTAATTGGAGAGAAATACCCTCAATGAGGGGTTTATTAATGATAAACTCACTTTTCCTAAGTTTCACTTTATAATTCGAAAGTGACTTTACCAGTATCATTTCCCCAGCTCATCCGTCTAATGGTTTACGGGAAATTGTGTAAACCACCATAGTATTCCGACTGCCTAGGAAAAACAAGACATTACAAAGTATAATGTCAGGCATCAGGAAATGAGGAAAGTTTTAAAGTTTTCTTTTTCTACCTCAGTTATGTGAGAAAATTTCCTTAAATTGAATTAATAGTATAACATCTCATAGGTCGTTTTCCGTGTCTGAGTTAAAATTAAAAAGTATAGATTGTAATGAGAGAAAAACATAAATTTGTTAGACAAAGCAAGGCATCAATTTTAGAAGAATCTTACTTTGTTACAGAAGAAGAAAATAGGTCATATAACCTTTAATGAAGTGTAGAATATAGCAATCTAATTAACTCATAGGTCTTGTATTTGCTAATAGAAAATACAGAGGAAAATTTGTTTGCTATCAGATAACTAAATGAAATACAAAGTAGATGTTGTACTAAATTGTGATCATGCATTCATTAAGGAAATATATAAAAAGATGCTGAGATATGGAAATATAGAAGAACACCTAACTCAAACTAGACGAAAAGTGGAATCTCTGGTCTGCACTTGTATTAATTCTTAATGATGAGAGTTTTCTCAAGTACATACGGCAAGAATCATCCCTTGTTCATTCTTTTGAATATGTATTTATACAAATATTCACAATCCTAAGTGTTTGGAATCCCCTTACTTCTTAAAAGTAACAGTTACAAAATGAGAAAGGTGGAACGCTTCGTTTAGCTCTCCTTTGTCTCTTTCTCGTGCTGGCAGAAACGTTTGCCTTCCTTGTTTTCTAGCTCAAACACAAATAGTCTCTAATCGTGACATGTACAGATGATATGTACATGTTACTTCATTAGTTATTTGAAGCACTTCCCTTTCCTCGTCCAATTCATTCAACACACCTGCTTACAAATTGTGTTATCATTCTAGAGGGTTCTGTCACATCCTTTGCCTAAAAAATATACCATTTATTTTCCAATAGTGGCAATCTATCTTCCAATCTTTTGTTTTCCAAAGTCATAAACTGTAGCTGCAAATTAGGTTTCACCAGCCATCAATCTATCTGAGCGATATCGACTTGCTTTAGCTGTGATATTGTATCCTAAGTTTCTTCTAATATTGTTTTGATATCAAGTTTATGTCTTGCTACATCAACTTGTCCCAGTACTTCGGAAAGATCACCTTTTTCGAGGCCTAAAAACTATTTATTTAGTGAGTGAAAAGCCTCTTCATAATCCTCTTTGATTTCCTTATTCTTTTTTTTACTTTCGTCTATGTTGGCCTCCCAGGTATTCAATAGTATGTCACCTCTGACCTTCTCTAAAACAGACTACATGGGAACTATAGACATTTCTTCTCTAGCTGATGACACAACCGCCTCTTGAAAAGTGACCCGAGCTGCAGTAGCCTCTCTTTCTCTAAAAAAAATATTATCCAATGATTTGTTCACCACCCAAAAATGATTTTGGATCATTTCCACCTTGTTCAAAAGGCTTCATTGCGCTAACCCCAACTTCTCACATATCTCCACTGCTTTTGCTTGGAAAATGGTTATATCTATAACCAGGCTCTCAGTCAACTTCACATTGGCCTGCAATTGCTTCACTAGTTCACCTTGTTGAATGGCCCGCCCTTTGCTCACATGTACATTTCTTTGCATCTCCTCGAGACTGGATTTTAACTATTGAATTTCTTTTTTATCACTGGCTCTATCCTTTTCGATATGTTTGTTGACTTCGCTTCTGAAATTCTTTTCTACAGTCCTTATTTAATCCTGCAATTTTCTTATCAATAGATTTCTTTGTTTCAATTGCTCCGCGAGATTCTGGACCGACCACTAATTTTTTGTAGAGAAGGATCCTAATGAACCGACCATTTCCTTGGTGAGATCTAAATCCTCCAAGCCTTGTCCATCAAATATCATCATTTGCCTTTTGGTTACTACCCCTTCTTTTTGTTGCGATTCTCTTATGACTGTAGCCCTCCTTTTCGTGCTAAAGAAAATTTTTGAAGGAGGCATCTCTTCAAGAGGGATTGGGGTAAGATCGCTTGCAAAAATAACTTCAGAACCAAGAGTTCTGAAACTTGACTACAGAGGGGTTAGTGTTGAAATAGGACTGCCTATCTCTGTGAATTGTTTTCCTTCTTTTGTTTGTGAGGTATCGGTAGGGGTGACTGGTGATGAATAAGGTACCATTTTTTTTTGTTTCAGACGTGTTTTAGATTGAACCTTTTTCTTCGGCTCTACATTTCCTTCCCACTGGACTTCTAATTCTTGTGTAGACACTTCACGATTCTTTGGAATTTCCTCGGTAGTTTGTTTACTAGAAGACTCTGGTTAAAAAACTGGAGGTATGGATCCATACACCGGAGGGGTGGTTATCAATTCTCCCTGTATTATCTTGGGAAAAATACTCCATCTGTGCCTTTGGAAAGTGAAGAAACCGACCTGTTGGTCAGGGGATAACATCTGAACTCTGCCTTGTACCTCCTTATAAGATCTGATTCCCTTGAATATATTGTCATATGGAGAATCTTCATGCATATATATTTTCATATTGCATTTAGCTAGGTGCTTCTCCATGATCTGGTATGGATCATGTCTTTTGAATTCGATGTCGACCAATTTGACATCCTCTAAAGCTGCAGCCTCTACTTTGGAATGGCCAAAATTCAACAAGGAAAACCTTCCAACCCGTAGAGGAAAGATTGGCCAAACTTTCTTCTGAGATGCTTTTAGCTCTTTGCCAATGCCTCTTGTTATCGTCTAGTAAGCCACTTCTTTTAACACTAGCCTAAAGAAACTTTGGGAGAGCATGAGGGGAAACCGAGCATCCAAAAACCTTGATATAGGAGAAATTTTCTTCAATAAACCAATCTGCAACTTGTTTAAGGTTTCCCATAATTTGATTTTAAATCTGAGGAGGTGGATGACCATTGAGTGTTTTATGAACGAGGATCACTACATTATGGCATATTTCATAAAATAAATATTTAGCCTTTTCCTCCCATAGTTTGGAATGATAAAAATGGATAGGTTTGACATTGGTCAGGTTCCAGCTCCAATTCATCAATGAAAATGGAGTCATAAAACAGATGGCATCCATGACATACGCAGACACATAAAAAGGGGCAGGTTGAGCCTTTGACTTCTCCATTTGATACTCAATAATTTCCTTGGTTAGGTTATCAGACAAAATCTTAGCCTAGTCGAAAGTGAAACCCTCGACTACCTCATGCATGATTGATACCCATTCCACCGGGAAATGAGTAGGGATTTTCTTTCCGAATATTCTACATAGCTTCATGGCTACATAGATCATATACTCATTTAATGATGCAGTGGAATAAACACCATGGCAGTCGTCTCTGAATTTTGCTGGAATTCCCCACCAAGTTTTAACTATATCTGGGTAGCTTCGGTCAAGTTGCACACATTCGTTTTGTTCAAATTCCATAATGAATGCATGATTATAAATATATTTTGGATCAGGGGATAGCTTGTACATTACTTGGAGGTGTTTTGGCTTGAAAGAGCCAACAACAACCTTTTGGTGGTTGATGATGCTCTTGGTCTGCACATCGGTGTCTTCCAGACCCCAGCTTATCATGTCATTATATGGCATGAGCTTTGGTCGCGTAGCTATTTCATGAAGCTCGGACTCTGCTATAATTTTGAGTTTGGTTCCTTGAGTGTCATCCTTTTCATCTCCAGAATCATCTGGGCAATTTATATCTTCATGCTCCAAGATTTCAAAAATCTACATCTAGGATCTAACTGAATCTACAACATGTGGCGTAGTATCAGAAAAAATGTCTGCATTCGGATTGGAACCTTCATTGACATCATCATTCTTCTTCAAAGTTTTCCTAGGTGCCATGATGTCAGAAATAGAACGTGAATACCTATTACAAGGTAGAATGCGTAATTTTTCCTTGGATAAAACTCACTACTTTGTTGAAGGTAACAATGAAATTCAAAATAGAACATCTTTATTTATGCTCAGCTTGCATTAATTCGAGTATGCTTTTACGGATGATGAATTTATTGGTTTTAATGAGGAAAGTACATCTGGTGATATGCACTCTACTCCGGAAATCATTTCCTTTGATCTATAATAAATGTTACTAAATATCGATGATTCACGATCGGGAGTTTTGGATGGAGAAAAATCGAAATATCCCGAAAGCGAATGTGTGAAATATTAACTTACGTTGTTAATTTCCTTTTAAGAAGTTAATTAATCATGTTTAAAACTCAACGCTTTTGGGAACTCAGGTTTCGGGATTTTTTTGGATATGTCGAATGGTAAACCCACAATTTCCGAAACACGAAACGATTAATTACCTTTGACTTAGTTTGATTTAATTAATCGAGATTTAATCTTTTGGCGAATATCTTTTAGGTATCGGGATTTTGAATGTTAAGACATAAAGGAATATTCGAAATGCGAAACTCTGAAACAACTTTCAACGATTTGACTCGTTAATCATTTGGCGTCTCCACAAATCTGAAATATTTAAGACCATTCGATCATATAGAAAACTTTATCAACGGCGAAACTTAAGCACATTTTGTTCTTATTAAACGAAAATAAATTTTTATTAAAGTCTAAAGTTTAGAAAAATAAATATGTGTTCCAACACTACACACAACTATCTCTCTCACATTACCAGAGGAAAGAGGTGGACACTCCCAATTTTCCATGCACCTTACTGAGCTCTTCTTTCCAACACTCCTTTCCTAGGTATCGACCACCTTCCTCCCTCAACACCCCATCTCCCTACTTGTCTCCTAGGGCTCTGGACCCTTCTTACCCCATAGTTGCTTCATCATAATTCCCCCAACAACCCAGAACCAAACATTATTCTCTCGTTTCCAACCTTCTTTGGAATTCGCGTACCCTAACATAGATGATTTTATGGGCTAAATTTTGCAAATGGGATCATTTTCCATGGTTTTTCCCAAAAAACGATTCACCAATTTCGATTTTTTCTAAAAACAAATTCACCCAAATTCCATAGAATATAATTATTTTACCTTAAAAGTCACCAAAATTTTATAAACGCTATATAAAATCCTTAGAAATTTGAATATTTTTACCAAGCTATCTCCAAACATTTTACATTTTGCATATTAAGGACTAGTAAGATTAGCCCATGTTTCTACATTTTAATAAGCAATTCCATCCTTAAAATTATCCCTATACCCTAAGATGTTGGATTTAATAGGTGACACCATTGAGTTTGCACCATAAAACCTATCAAGCTTAGCCTTTCTTACATCGAAAATACACAATAACTTGCTTCACTTACATATTACATTTAAAAACACATGCATTTATATACTATTGAGCAAAGCTCAACCATCAATCTTGCTCAGATTTCAAGGGCTTTGATTCAACCTATCCACTATCATAATATAACTTATCCTTATCTCTAACTTACTCACCTAAGTCATCTAATCATATTATCTGCTCAACAAGTCAAGTCATGGGATTTCTGAGCTAGAACAAGGAGTCCGACCCTAAAACACTATCAACTAAAGGAAATGGCTATACAAACAACTCGTAGTGATGGATTTTAAAATGATTTCACGTATCCAACTCAAATGAAGTATAAATCTGACTTCAAGGAGAATATAATAGTTGTACCTAACCCTAAAATCTATGAGATAATGAAAAGGGCTATATCAATGGATGGAATAATAAACAAAAATATAAGAAAATAAGTTATTGGTCTTTTTAATAGTAGAATAAAATAACATTATTTTATATATGAGTATGGCATACTTTGTTCTTGGTGATGGCCTTTCATGGAAAAGGGGTGCAAAGGGAGGTTGTGGCCTCTTTTCCATGGTTGGATGATGACTTCCATGGAGAGTGAGTCGTGTCGGCCCACCGTGCAACCTATTCCTTTACTTAGGCTTGGTCATGGAAATGTCTTGGTCATGAGAGGGATGGCACAATGCCATTTCAAGGCTTTTCAATGAAAATGTACCCATTTCTTGGCACGCATTTCTAGTCTCAATGGAGTATATGTATTGACCCTGCAAAATGGGTGAAAACAATTGAAATTGGGTTGTTTTGGGGTTGAGATTGTGGTTGTTAATACTATCAAATGTGGTGGTTATCCCTTGCAGCTCGCATTGGGGTCGTGGCCACAAACCATCTTGCTTCGATTTATGGTGAGAAGTGCTCTCGAACTATGTGTGTGTTGTCGTTCCTACAATGCGAGGACTCTCTGATGGATCTTCTAGGAACTCGTTATTGAAATTAGTATTCTACTAGTGTTGGATATGCTTGTAATGATTTTTATTTTATTTTTACAATGTTATACTTTTCCAAGAGTAGTCATACTATGTTTTTCGTATGCAATTAGAAACAACTACTGTAGATGTTAAGTAGGTCAATCGCTTTGTTATTGTGTACATTTGAGTTGTGGATGTGTGGAGATGAAGAGGAAATCCCTATCTCCCTAGCCTACCTAGCCTAGCATTGTAGGATATGGTGTTGAGATGAAGACCTATAACATTTTCTAGAAATATTAAGAATTATGTAGTGATGTAATCATTGGTTCACTTTATGATGTATCTCGTTAGTTGGATACATACTATTTATCATCTAACGAACATGATGCATCAGGCAATGAGATAATGATTGGCTCATTGTATGGTGCTTAATATTTCCTCAACATTCTCTGCTTATTATTATTATTTTTTATAAATATAAACCCTTTTAAGTTACAAATTTTGTCATGGAAATCATGTTGTCAGATACAGGGTTGGAATTTGACAAGCATGACGAACATTTTCCCCATCATTTATGGCCAAAATGTCCACCTTAGCATCTCTCTGAATAGGCAACCAAGTGCCATAAATGTATTTATGACAGGAATGGATTTTTTAAAACGTGATTATAGTCCAAGACAGATATGTGTTGGAGGCTCCCGAATATTGCATATGATCTATGATCCTTCTCAATCCGGCTAGAATCAACATCTATTAATTTTTCACTTGACATAGGGAATATCTTAAGGAGAAAGTGCAGGTGGTGGTTAATGAGGAATAACTCCTCCTACATGGAGCCACCCACTAGAGCCACCAGTTTGCAGCGTTCCAATCCAAATATTACTTTAATGCAATTAATTGTACATTTGTGATGGGATATGTGACACACTAATATTATTTACGTTCTTGAATGTGTAGAAATAATTCGAGTAGATTGTGCGACTAGAACTATTCCAAATGATAGTTAAGTTTCATGTCCTTTTCATGCTGGAGACTTTGAGAGTGAATGGAAAATATTGAAACCATTAGCTCATTGTCACTAAATGGGTTCTTTGTTCCTTCCATATTGGACAAGGGGACAAGCTAATGTAACTTAAGCACCCTCTTAGTTGTGGGTTTTTTTATTAGATTTGATCTTTGTAGGTCACCCGTCTTAGTGTTAATTTGGGTAGAGAGCACTTAATGCAATAGTTTTTATGCGATCTAACACCACACACAGAGGTTTAATGTGCTTAACCATTCATTGCCATTAACCATGAGAAAATCATAAACTCGTGATTTATTATGTAATGTACTTTATGTTTATAAGAAAGAAATGTGTCATGTAATAAGCTAATAACCTCATGCCAAAGTATTCCCTGGTTTTGGTCGAAAAGAACTATGTTTGATTCATAGGAGAACATGCATTTGTGTTCGATGGTTTGGTGATATGTGCTAAATTTCTTCTCTATTTAACAACTAACAAGTGGGGAGATGTGATTATATTCAAAATTTCTTAAAGTATGCTTTGAAATTCATCCATAAATGTGGCCACAGTGTTCAAGTGTCCTAACTTGACATAACCATGGATCATGATGAATGGAAAGGAATTTTATGGAAGGAAGTGTAGCCACCCACAACCCTTTACTCTGGCTAGTGGAGTCGAGTATGTATCCATGATACTATATTTAGGACGGTTTTCAAGTCGATATTTGCGATAACTAGGACTCGTGATAACTCGCGACTCGTGAAAACCTACAAGGGAGAAGAGGCAGGTTTCAAAAGAGTGAAGAAGAATGACGAAAGCAGGGCTTGAAAATAGCCTTATTCCCGAACAATGTCTTTGTATATGAGTGCGCAACTCCAAATACTTGTGTTGTTGTGACTTTAAAATTTTTACTTTAATACTTGGGTTTCAATTAGAATTTTCATTTTAGGATTTGGGTTTCATTTTTCATACACAATTATGATGTTGCATATTTCAATTAGAATTTTCATTTTAGGATTTGGGTTTCATTTTTCATACACAATTATGATGTTGCATATCGCCTATGCAAGGAGTTTTAGGTTCAGATCCAACCATCCATTAACTCATAGTTATTCACTTTTTCTATTAATTAATTAATTTTAGTAGATATCACTTCAATCTTAAATTATTACGCTTGTGGCATAGTTTGGATTGTTTTTCAACAAATTTGCTCATTTAACTAGCTTGGAAGGTACATAGGCCTCAAGTAATGGGATTTCGTTGTGCTACTAAATGTAGCAACTACTCCATACCAAAAACCCATTAATATATATAAATACTTCTCCTAAATTGTTAGCCTAATTTCTTGTGAGTTAATTAAAAAAACAATTTCTATTTAAAAATTCTAAAGAATAATTAATCTATTATAGATGTGAAGATTTGTTTAATTGACAAAGTTCATTTTAAAATAAATAAGCATAAATTATAACTAAACCAAGGAATCCCTTTATGTATTCTTTAGTCTTTCAACAACATAAATATTTACCAAATGTGTCATGTTCCCATTTTTGAATTTTCTTGTTTGGCGGTGGAAATAACTCTTGTGGTTCATCGGTAAAGAAAAAGGAAGTAAAAAGGGTTATTTAATGTCACTTAGTTAGGATATGTTATGTATTTAATGTGACATTAAGGAAATAAAGTAACTTTAGATTAATAAATTACTTAACCATTATTAAAGTAACTTTTAATCGGGGGATAAGGGTCACATTTGATTCAGTGAAAAAGGGGAAAGTTCTAGAAGGCATGGAAAAAGGATAAAATGAGGGGTAGAGACTCACTTTGGCATTATGATTTGATCTCTCATTTTGGAATTGCTCTTGAAGCCATTTTTTCGTTAGGGTTTAGCAAAACCCTTCCACCATTTCAGTTTAGTTTCGGTGGTGAAATATCCACCCCAACTAGACAAGAGGAGAATCCATCTAGGATTTCCATTAGAGATTCAATTTGGGGTTTGGTTTCAGTTGAATGGATATCGGCTTGCACATACGATTGTACAAAACTTGTTGGAGGAGGTCGATCCTAGTTTTTTGCAGGTACATGAGGTTTTAGGAAGCTTATCAACATTGTCCTTGCATGTTGAAGACAATTATCCCGCGAGGCCCCACTAGATGCCCAACCTTATCTTGTGAGGGCCTTGGCAGACTGCAAATTGCTACATGAGGGTTTCAGGAGGTAGACTCATTGGTTGAACATCAAGGTACCCATGAGGCCTCACTTGTTTCCTAGCCTCATCATGCAAGGATCTTTGTAAGGAGTTGGGGTTGTAGCAAACCAATTTGGGGTTAGATCCGTGAAGGTTACAATGGGACTGGAGCACCATCTACATATCAAATAGTGTTGGAGGATTCTTTGTAGGCCTGGGAGAGCCTTGGAGGAGTTGAAATTATTTCTTGGCATCATTCTAGGTTTTTGGGGGGATTTGTAGTGTTGAAGCTATTATAGTAGCCATTAGACTTCTATTGTTGTTGTGTCTCCATTCATAATAAAGGATGCCAAATATTGTCACTTCCATTATTTCCGAACTTAGATTAGCAATATGTTTATGGAGGTTTACTTAATGAAATGCATGCAAATTGTTTGTCGAAAGTCATATATTATATTTTTCATAACATATGTATGAGTATAAATTGTTTAACAAAGGTACCACACCAACAACATCATAATTTGCACAATAAAACACTGAAATCCTTTCCTAGCATATTTGGAGACATTACAGTGGTATCGGAGTTGGTGATCTTTCCATCATGTGATTGCATCAGACATTCATGGGTTACAGAGAAGGGAGAAATGTGCAGTGCCTTCCATGGACAAGAGAATAAAAACAACTCCGGAATTCTCGAATAAAACTTGGAAAATTATTCAACAAGCCAAGATGGTGCTAGCGGAAAAGAAGATCATGTCTCAATATCAGGAGTATCTAAAATTGAGGGAAGAGATCCATGCAGCTTTGCCCTTTAAAAACTTTTACACTCCCTAGTACAGAAGTTGGCCCAAGGATTTGGACGAGGATTATTTTAATGGCATGGGGTAGGAAATGAAAAAGGATGAGCATGAAGAACATGTGGAGGAACATGCATCTAGCCATGAAAAGGATGTGTGCATAGAGGAAGACCAAATAGTAGCCTATGATACATCATCCGAACTAATTGATGAGGCCGATGACACTAGTGTGCTCAATGGAGGAGATGAGGCTATGACATCTTGTCCTACTTATGATGACTATGAGAAGATGTTACAATCAGTTGATGTTAAGGATTCAATACCTCTCCTTGTATGATGTGGATGACAACGATGGTTTGAGCAGGGATTCATTACCCCATCCTATTTATGACATGTATAATGATGCAAACATGATTGTACCAGAACATGAAAATGATTGGGATTTATGTGTAGAGGTTGACAACAAAGGGGTTGATTTAGGGGATGAGAGAAAATTAGAAAACTTACATGAAGAAGATAGTCCACATTGCACAACATCATCTAATGAATCAATTGATCCCTTGTGTGATATCCCACGCCATGTTGAAGAAATAACACTGTGTGATTTAGAGAATCGACTATTGGTCATAGAGGAACAAATTGTGCAGGTGTTAACGAGGATAGATGGTCCTGAAAATTTATTGAAGACCTTATATGGAAAACCTAGATAGCAGAGAGGAAAAGGGGAATTGCATATGGAGTCACTAGCACCCAATTGCACATCATCAAAGAGGCATTAAAGTAGATGAAATCCGATCATTTGCAGTTCTTCATGGATAGGGGCCTTTCTCTTAAGTTAGTTGAAGACAAGGATAGGGATATTGAGGAGCTTTGTCACCATCTTAGTTTGGCATGATCTTCATCATTGGAAGCAGTGACACATAAGGGTGTGAGTGGCACTCATGATCCAAGGGAGGAACCTCTGACAATTCTACACAGGGAGCATTCAGGGTTGCAGGTATATGAGGAGAGGTTTGACACAGAGGGTTTGGCCTTTGCTCTTGTTTTTCATTGCAAGGATCATGAGTCGTTTCTTTTGGCTCAAGGCCTAGCTACAGAGGAGGTAGTTGAGAAAATTCCTTGTGGACTAGACATCAAGGAAGTATATGAACCATTTGATTGGGGGATTGAGTATAGGACAGATGTGGATACATCACTCGGGGATTCAGATTCAGTTGATATTAGTGGAGTCATAGGTACAATGGCACATATAGGATATAATGTGATACATGATGATACTCTGGTATGCAGTAGTATACATCGGTGTATGGTGGTGTACAGTGGGGTTTTGGGACGTTTCCCCTAGTGAGACCTCCAGACAGGGATTTCATACTTATCATTGAGTTTGTTTCACCCAAGATCAATGAGTGGATGGACAAGCTTCATGGAGAGGAATATTCCTTGAAGATTGATCTTCGAATGGAATATCACCAAGGTAGGGATAGAGAGAAGGATACCCACAATATTTCTCTCAGATGTTACCTTAAATATTTGGTCATGCCATTGGGGTTAACCATCACACCTAGCACTTTCTAATCTTGTAGGAAGTGGCAGTGGCATCTAGTGTTATTTTTTGATGTCAGCGTTATATTCGATAGGACATGGAGGGTTCACTTGAGTTAGATGACTAAGGTAGGTAGGATTATAGCCATGTCAAAGTTCTTCCATTTGGGTTATGTGGTAAGAGCATAGGACGAGATCCAGATTGTATTGGATCAATTCACATATATTTTAGCTGAGAAAGTGGTGGATGGAAGTATCCACTATGGAGGTCGCACACATGTAGTCCCCGAGTCCACACTTAAGGAGAAGATTATGAGGGCTATGTGTGATTCACCTTTGACAGGTAATTCTAAGTACTCGCATGAGTATGAGGCACCGTAGGTGATGGTCCAGGGAGGTGTTTAGAATCCACATATTACTTGGGTACATTGACAGTGAATGAGATAGTACATTTCTCGGTGTACTTTGTCAAGAGACGAAAATATTAGCAGGCCTAGAGTTGATTCCTAGTACTGGGTTTCCACTAGATGATGGCATACTAAGGAATTGGCTCATTTTGACTATGATGGTTACCAATATGGCACAACAACAACTAGTAGTTATTATAAGTGATGGAATTCCAATTTGGTGGTGGGATATAGAAATTCATCCGAGTAATATATCGTTGAGGATGATGATCGATAGAGTCATGGCAGTGAATGGTATGCTTTATTTTTGGGGTGTCAATAGAGGGGAGGTTGATACTTACTCTATACGGCATGACAAACTAGAGGTTGTTTGTGGATTCACAAGCTTATATTCCACCAAGACACCTTTGCAGGGGAGGATCCAAGATAGTGATTTCAATCCCTTTAGGGAGTTCATCTTGGGGTTCCAGGAAAGGAGGACGCAGACTGGGTGCATTGGTCTGATGGTGATGATCAAAGTGGTGCAATGTCAACATGGTGGTACCTTCTTGGGATTAGTTTGGGACCCTGGGATTACATTGATTAACAATTCAACTACTATTAGAGAGGAAAGCATTGGTTTTGACTTTCTGGAGTTTACTTTTGGGAGGCTTAGGAGTGGTTTTTTGGATGAGTGGTCTTCCAAGGAGTTAATCGAGTTTATGCAGCTTATGATTTTCTATCTTATCGAGAGAAATTAGGTGGATTCTCTTATTATAACCTTACAGAATAGTGCTATGAATAGAGGGTGCTTCACGACATACAAGCTAGTATGAGATCCTAGCAACTTTACCATTTACGGGGTTCTTGTGTTCCCATGGAGGGACTTTGCGGATGATATATTAGGAGATTTTTCAGACGATACTTGGACAATTGCAGTAGGTTGTGGGTGTTGGAGTATTAGGGTTTTTCCCTTTGATAATTGGAGACTAGGTATCATGCATTCCCTATCCATTTGTGGCCACATAGACTTCTCTCTGATATCTGATTTTAGAGTTGCTTTAGTTGACTTCATTGATATACATTGGTTGGATATGATCCTTGATAGTGGGGATGATTCTTTGAGGAATTACAACTTGTGTATGAAGGTGTGGAGAATGAATTTTAGGAAGTAGGATCATATATCTATGATCAGAGTGGCGCAGTTACAACATGATGAGTCCTTTCTGGTGATAGCATGGGACCCTGGGATTTTATGGGTTGATAGTTTGGAAACTAAATATGAGAGAGTGAGTTGTTAATTTCAGGAGTCTATTCATATGGTGTAGTGGATCCATTTACTAGGTGGCACATTCTATGAAGAGTGTACTAAGTCTTCATAGTATCTGGTTTCTCTACTGATAGGTGGCCTTAAGGGGAGGCCTGGTGTTAGCACATTGTAGGACAATATTATGGGTGTTATTTTCTTTGCATCTTCATATAGGTTTGGGACCCGAGAATCATCATTATTTTCATTCTGGTTCATTTTTTTGTTCCTATGGGTATGATGGCATTGCTTGAGGACAAGTAATATTTGGGAAGGGAAGATTTGTCATGTCCTCATTTTTGGATTCCCTTGTTTGGCGGTGGAAATGACTCACGTGGCTCGTTAGTAAAGAAAAATGAATAAAAAATGGGTTATTTAATGTCACTTAGTTAGGATATGTTATGTATTTAAAGTGATGTTAAGGAAATAAAGTAACTTTAGATTAATAAGTTACTTAACCATTAATAAAGTAACTTTTAATCTTAAATTAAAAGTAAAAGGGGGATAAGGGTCACATTTGATTCAGTCAAAAAGGGGAAAGTTCTAGAAAGCATGGAAAAAGGATAAAAGGAGGGGTAGATCCTCAATTTGGCATTATGATTTGATCTCTCATTATGGAAGTGCTCTTGGAGCCATTGTTTCGTTAGGGTTTAGCAAAACCCTTCCACCATTTCAATTTAGTTTCAGTAAATATCCACCCTAGCTAGACAAGATGGGAATCCATATATGATTTGTTGATATTATGGTATTTGTGGGAGGTATTAACCTCCATGTGTAACCATTGACAAGACTAGAATATTTCGAGAAGCAAGAGAAACCCTAAAATGTTGGATAATAACCATAGAAGACAAGTTAGCTCAAGAGAATATTTAATATTGAGTTATTAGCCTCCAAAAAGAGAAGTCGGCCCAGTCAAGTGAGATAGAGAAGTATAAACAAAGGGAGTTAGAGATCATTTGTCACTCTCACTCTCACAACTGCATAAGGACTAGTGGTGCACAAGTTTGAAGAGGGAGTGCAGTTGTAGTTACTGCAATTGGGATTTTGGATTTTGGTTGGACTATCTCTTGGTTATGGTTTGGAATTTTTTCTTGGTCTTTGGTTATTCTTTCTTGGTGCACTAGCCCTGGAGAAAGGTGCACTACCTTGGTTAGATATTGTTGTGCTTCCATAATTATTTTTTCTGTCAAGGTTAAGGTGCTCGAGGGTGGCCTTTGTGCCTATGGTTAGGTGAAAATATTGCTATATTGTCTATGGAAAAATGAAAACATTTATTTTATTCTAATAGGTTATGGGCCCACACTATCCTCAGACATTCTAACCACTAGAAAATAGATTGGGAAGTTATTTGTTAAGCTCATTATGGCACCAGTTATAGCTGCAACTAGGTTTTCTGATTATGAAGCTGCAACAAACCCTAACACTTGTGTTTGGGCACTTATGATGAAGCATTTGACCCAATTCCTTGATATCCTAGTGCGCCCTAGCCTAGCAAACCTATTGGTACTCTCAGCGACAAAAAACGTCATGTTTGAATCTTTGGTCAAAGTCAAAGTCAAAGGTTGTTTGTTCAAATTCAAATGTTGACTTCTGTTCAAATTGATTTTGTAGTCAAAGTTGAAATTTTAGAGTTTCTAGCTTGTTCTAATTATTGAATCTTCTTATTGAGTTTCTAATCTCTTCTTGTCAAGATGGTATCTAGTTTCAGATTGGAAGACAAGCTCGACGATGCTACAAGGTTTCAAAGGTATGCACTTGTATATGTTATCTAAGTTATATCATCTAGCAAAGCATGAGTGTGTTTGTTGGGAAAGTACTAGAGATATTGTCCAAGTTGTAATCCTGGATTCAGTACATTCAAAAGAACAAGCTTAGCCTCCATAGGAGTTGAGGCTTCAGGTTCCAGGTTTGATTAAATTGTTAAAGCTTCAAATTTGTGTATATCAATGATGATAGTTGCTACATTACAAATTGTGAAAGAAAAAACTATATTATTCCTAGGTGCAATGAATACTCGACTGCATATGAATACTATTGATATAGATGCTTATTTTACTTGTTCGCAAGTTGAACTAACATCTCCTCTAGATAGATATTTCTTGTTTGCTCTTGTTGTTCTAGTTCCAGAAAGGTACCCTTGTGAAATATGTTTGATGAACAATCCTTGCAGAAGATTTCATAGAACAATTTTATAAGGATGAAACAACTGCTAGATGGGAAACAATCAGAACAAATAGAAACACACCCAAAGAGACTCAGAGGAGTCAGACTTGAAGGAAGTAAAAAATCAAAAGGAAACCAGAATAATATTTGACACTTTGTAGAAAGTAAAGAGAGATACAACATATAGAAGCATGGACTCTCTTAGATGGAGGGAGATAATCACAAAATTCAAAAATAAGAGCATGCATATTTCTCATTCAGGCAGGAAGTCAGGATTAGGAGGGAGCTAATCCCAAGGATGTGATCCATTGAAGAAGAATAAGTAAATACTATGATTTATCTATCCATGTTCTTCATTGGAAGTAGTAGCCATGATAAGCAACACATGTTCAGTTTGACTCTAGAAGAAGTATTCCTCAAAAAGAAGCCTTGAATATCCTTGGTTTTGTATCTACATTTATGTTCCTATGGAAGAAGATTGGAACCTTCAGGAAATAAGGGCATCTAATCTATAGAAGATTCCATGGACTCCAACATTTAAGAGAAGCATGAGGAAGAACATGAAGATTACAAGAAAGGAAGAAAAGTCAGAACAACCAATTGAACCAGTTTGAACCCACTAGAAGCAGTGAAGTAGAAGGAATGGAAGGAAGTTGTGATGAAGAACATTGTATGTGAGAAATTGTGAAAAATACTTAAGCATTGATAGATACAAGGAGAGAATTAGGCCTAGAGGGTTCTCCCAGTAGGAGCGAGAAGACTACAATGAAAACTTGTTCTAGTAACTAGATATACCTATACCAAAGCCATTATATCTCTTGTAGTATCCATGGGTTGGCGTTTACATCAAATGAATGTGGAGACCATTATTCTCAAACAAAGTAATTGAAGAAGAAGCATATGTAGAGAAACCTCAAGGTTTTGAGGTATATCAGAAAGAGACCCTTATATGTAGATGAAATAATACCTCGTATGGATTCAAGAAAAGTTGGTGTAGAGCCTCTCATGTACAGTAGAATCATGTTGAAAACTTCCTATGACAGAGGAAGTGCATCACAATGGTTATTTAGTAGTCTGGGATGATGGATGCAAAATCCATTGAAAAATCCCATGATGACAGTTCTGAAGAAGTTGAGAGAATATCATTTAGAAGACTCGTCCATGTACTGACAATTGATTGGCTTCTTAATGTATTTGGATAATACTCAGCCATATATTTATTTTGTGGGACGTTTGAGTTATGATATACAACTACATGGATTTATCGATTCAGATTGGGCAGGGAGTGTAGATGAAAAAAAAAGTGCTACTTGGATATGTTTTAGTTTGATCTTTTCCACGATGTCATGGGCTAGCAGGAAACAGAAGTTTGTTGCACTCATTACTATAGAAGTAGAGTATATTGCATCTTGTGATGCTTGTACGGAATCAGTGTGGCTCCGTAAGCTAGTTTTTTGTATTGTTTGATCAGGTGTTGGATTCAACCGTGATATTCTGTGATAATCAAATTTGTGTGAAGATTTCATAGAACTCGGTGTTCCATGACAGGTCAAAGCACATTGAGATCAAGTAGAGTCCAGGGGGGAGAAGTGGTTCTCCAGTATATCTCCATAGATGAGTAGATAACAAATATTTTGGTAAATCCTCTGTCCAAGAAAAAACGTTTGCATACTTAAGGGACAAGTTGGTACTCGTGGAGATGAATTCCTTATTGGAAAAGGAAGATATTACTCCTAGGTTGGGAGGGAGCACTGATATGATATATGGGAAGTCATTTTCAAGTTTGAAAAATGTTCCAGGTTGGGCAGTCACCTTCCAATCTAGAAAGTGGCCCAAGAGTTCTGACGAACATGTATTTTCTAGCTCCGAAAATGGTCCAAATCGGACAGTCATTTTCGTAATGAAAATGGTTCTATAGATTGTTGATGTACCATAGACAACGATTCCCCTTGTGGCCAGTGTGGGGGAGTGGTCTAGGACAATCATTCTTCTTGGCAGTCACTCTGAGTAGTGGTCAAGTATAATGGTATGCCTCGTTGGGAAGTCATTATTTCGAAGTTCACAGTTGTGAGAAGTTTCAAAGAATGGTTTGTTTTGGAGGTTGGTGAAAGACAGACATTTCCATTAGGAAATGGTCCAGACATTCATTCCCTAGGGCGTACTCATTCTCTCTAGGTTTCACTGTGATTAATGCCATAAGAATGGCCCAATTAGGTGAATGGTCTAGGTTCAAAAATCAAAGATACACATTACCTAGAGCAGACACATTCTCTCCAGGTTGCATTGTGATTAGTGTTGGAGGAATGGCCCAGTTAGGTGAATGGTCTAGGCTCATAAATTAGGGAAAATTATTCTTATATGCTTGAGAAGAATAGTCCAGATAGCCCATGGATGATGTTTTACTTTCTGAGGGCAAATGCTCTTCCAGATCTCACAGATGTGAGTGGAAGAATGGCCCAGATGACTCATTTTGTATCATGATATTGTTTATATCAAATGATATGATTGTTGTGGAGACTATATTTCTCTGGACAGTAGTTGTATGCCACTACGGTGGATGTGATCCACTAGTAGTGATTGTATGTTACTGGTTAGTAGCCGTATTCTACTAGGAGTGGTTGTGTACCACGGGATAGTAGTTGTATACTACTATGGATAGACACAGTTGTGTTCTATTGGATGGAATTGTTTTTATTTCCATGGAGACTATCACTAGTGTTGGAGATGATTTCTAGCTATATGTATAGTCAATGTACCGATTGTTACACCTCAAAATTCCTCTCTTCGAAAATGTCACATTATCATTGGCGTAAGTGTCTCACTTTTATCATAAGTGTCATAAGTGTCGCTTCGTTTTATGTAAGTGTCACATCATGAATGACACCATGAAAACACTTGATGCAACCCCTAAAACTTGTTAGAATAAGAATCCCTATCATCTGAAAGTTGGAGCAAAGGTTTTTCTATGAGAATTGGTCATCATGATAAATTTTGGGAAGATTAGCACTCCATTGCTCATATACAGGGAGAGCTAACACTCTTTGTATGTCTCGTAGGGGGCGTTGTAGCGCTATGTTTCCCATTGTAAGGGATCATCAAATTGGTTGATAAAATATTGGAATAAATCCCTTTTTCTTCTAAGGACAACTATGGATGGATCGAGTTGGTTTGGCTTGAATCTAACCCTTAGGTTGCATCTAAGGGAGATATCACAACTATTGGAGCCATATCTTCAACTAATTCCAAATATAACCAAGGTGGTTGAGCCTCTCAAAGGCTATAAATGGAGTCATTCTCATGGTGAAATAGGGAGGAAAAAATTAGCAAAGCATTGTTATTTTGATTGTGGATCTTTCGAGAAAGGGTTGGACAAGGAGGACTTGGAGAGGCTATTGCAACATCATCTGAAGATTGTAAGTTTCCTTTTTAAAGTTATCATTAATATATTTGGGCTATTTCCTTCTAGTATGTGTTTACATGTACTTGTCTATGCTTGTCTTAATCTTCATAGATAGATTGATTTTGTCTAATCCATTAGAGTAGGAGATAATCGATTGTCTTTTGTTGTCCATTGCAGGTACTATTCGGAACTTGTGGATTAGAGAAGCTTGGACAAAATTTGAAAGTGAGGTACATCATACTATCCCTCCTTATCTCTTTTTTGATGGATAAAATTAATCTATAGGAATGGTAGTGTCCAATGGTAGTTTTATGTCTTGGTAGAGGGGTCTATACTCCAAGGGAAATTTCACATGTCTGCGGGGGAATATTTTTGTAGCAGAAATTGGTGACTACATTGGGGATCAAATTTTTAGTTTTTGTTCTTTCCTTGGTTTGTCCATGGATTTTTCTTATCTTTAGATCTTGTTTTTTGATTTAATATGTCCTTACATCTTTCATATCTGTTAAGTTGTCTCACAGAGTCTCTGATTGAATTTCTCTGGTTTTTTGAGCTTTCTGAGTTTTTTCCAAAACTTTTCTCAAGACTAGCACCCTCTATAGTTTAAGTTGGAGTGTTGATTTCTTGATAAATTCTCCCCCATATTATATTAGGTATCATTGTAGCTCTCTGGTTCTTTGGTTACCAGAGCACCGATTTTTCCTGCTTTGAAAAATTGCAGACTTTTGCTTGCTAGGCATGGTCTGTGAATCTTTTTCTCTGGATCAGATCCTATTCTATCATATCTTGTCCTCTGTTTGACTTAAAACTTTGTACCTTTCATTATTATAGTCTTTATTGAGCTTGTGTTATCTTTCCTTATCGCAAAAATCAACCGTTCTCTTTAAAACTTGGTTTCTTTTTGTTACTCTTTTCGATTATTTGATTGATTGTAGGTTTTCATAAGGAAGGTCATTGATCATAGTATTGTTTTCCTTATCTTTTATCCCCTAATCAATATCGGAAGAATATAAAGTGTGATTTTTGGTTTTTAGTGTTTTTCCTCTAAGTGAATAGTTTGATAATTTGTTTTTCTTTTGGTCTCTTATTTTCTGCTAAGAGTGTCTTTGTTTGTGTACTTTTGCTTCCTCTTTTTCAAATCAGAGTAGTGAAATTTTTCATTATTAGTGAAAGCATGAAGCATTAGATGAACATCTTAATTTACATTCGCAATCAAACAAAGAAATACTTGTATGTATTGGTTTTTTATTTTGGAAATGTTTTCTTTATAATTTGGCAATTGTTTGAATTCTTGTTGAGAACGAAATAGTATAAAATTTTTCATTCTTGAGTGTTTGTTAGTGAAAGAAAAGAAACTCTTCTCCTTCCCGTAGCTAGAATTTCTTTGAAAATAAAGTTCTCATCTCATTCGTTTCACTCTTTTTGGAGTCGAGTCTCAAACATCATCAATGTCAATATCATTCACCCTTATGTAATGAACAACCATGAAAATGAGTGCTAAATAAAATCAAACTAGAAAATTTTATTTTTAGATCTTTACACCAACAATAGACTAGGACCAGAGCTTTGGAATAGGTTGTGAGAATAAATCTCCAAATCATTCAATACAAACGCAGAATATTGTGATAGGGAGAGTAAATCCAACCTTCGTATAAGCATAGCTGGGATCCCCCTCTCACACAAGGGTTAAACATGAGGTCGCGTGCAGGAGAGCTCGGATATTATCCCTACGATACTTAACCAATCATATTAGTACGATCATATATTGGGGGTTGTTATTGAGGATCAAATTTTTTCATTTGGTCTCGGAGATTCATGAATTCTGAATCCATTCAAGGTCTTGTGGAGTTTACCAGTCTATTTGTCCTAGGTTCTCTTGAAGAATTTTAGACTTGATATCCTACCCATATGTTTGGAATTGAATATCGATTTTTCCCACCCAGAGGTTGACTATGATTTGGTATCCTTAGTAGCCATAATATTTAGGGTCTTTACACAAGGTGATGATGAAGGGAAGTCTTTGTTGTACCTAGAACAGATGTTGTTCAAACTCACTTGGGCTCCTTGGAGGGTAACCCATGGGTAACACCATGAGGGAACTTTCACCAAGGAGTAAGTCTATTAAGCAAGCCTCCAACGTAACTAATCCACCCTCTCATATCCTAGCCCCTTCTCAATTTGATCACACGACGCTGGATTTCATCACCAACTAGTGTGATCATTGGGAGAAGGCATTGTTTGCTTGTCAATTTTCTAGATTATTTTAGTGAGTGTTGTTTGTTTACTTTAGTTGTCCTTGAAAATTGGTATTGTGGTCAATAAAGGTCTTTGTAGATCATGTAGGATGCAAGGGTTTCCTCCAGAAGGCTATGAACCCATACCTCCTAACTCACCTGAAGACACTTACTGTGAAGAGGTTGAAAATCATTAGGTGTGGGGAGTGTTGTTACTCCTTTGCTAGAAAATCATGAGAGAGATTTATTTACAGTTCAGGAAGATCCCCCTTTTTCTTTCAACCCGGCTTTGACAGTTCCTCTCGATCCATTCCTTGTTTGACTAGACTCCTCAAGTAACCTTGTAGTAGAATATTACCCTAGCCTACTGTCAAGGCCATATAATCAACTAGATATGGAACCAATACAACCAAATTTTAACGAAGAATAAACTACCCCTGTATGTTCTACTGAAATGGTAGATCCACAAAAAAATATTGTTCATTCTATATGGAGAACTCCATCGGGACGAGAACTTTATGAAAAAATTAATTTTAGTCTACCACCTTTTGACCCTCCACATACCTCTACCACAGTCGGTGCAGAGGTAATTCCATCAGGTCAGCCAATCTATCTTCCCATCAAACTAACAGTCAATATTTCTACCACTTCATGCCAAGTTCAAAGTGAAACAGGAGTCATGTTACCTAGTCATTTGTAAAGTACCTTAGCGGTTACACCTCCCATCCCTCTTCAAGCTACATCTTCATATTCTCCACAGAATCTTGTCGGGACATCTTCACATCAAAAAATAAAAAAACCTACTACACAACTAAACTCAACTACGGTTCAAATCCCTACTGGGGGGAAAGCCCCCTTTAGTGGAAAAATCCCTACCGAGGGGAAACCGTCCTCCAACATGAACAATATGAGTGGGAGGAAACCCCCTCATACTAGTCACATCCCAGTTTCTACCCAACCAATGGCAGGGGAACAATCTCAACCTTCATTCACCGGAAACCCCCCACAATCCTGGGTACCAGACCACCCCAGGGAGGTCAGTTCCATCAACCACATCAAGGAGGTCCATTGAACCCCAAACCGCAAGGAAGAACCCCAAATCCCAATCTTTCTGGACTGCATTCTGGACAACCTTTCCCAAAATTTTTGAATCCCACTTGGGGTCCTAAAGGTCGACCATCTTTTCCTCCCAAAGGGCCAAATCCTTACCGTCCTCAAGGTCAACCTAGTTACCCTCCTTAAGGGAAAACTAGTTATTTTCCTCAAACGAATCAAGTGAAATAACCTCCCTCGGGTTACACTGGTTATCCTCTCCAGGGACAAATGGGTTTCCCCTCTCCTTTTATGCACATTCATCAACAAATGAATCCTACTTTTGTTGGTCAACATCAACATCATATGGGAGGACTTGTTGGCTACGACTATCCACCACAACCAGTTTACGGTCCTACTAGTGTTCCTATGCCAGACTGGTATCATCCTTAGGTCAATCAGCAACTACCGTTATTAGCCACTCTATATCTACCAGATCTGTCAAGGTTAACCAATGATCCCATATTACACTCCCCTTTTTAGCCAATTATTCCTGCGAAATTACCTTCTGATATTCCAAAATTTGATGGTAAACCTAGTGATGACCCTAATAACCACATTATGACCTTTCATCCATGGTGCTCATCAAATTCACTAATGTATGATTCTATCTGATTACGTCTTTTCCAGCATACACTTATGGGTACAATGGCTAAATGGTACATTGAATTACAATGCAACACTTTTCAAGATTTTAATTCACTTGCCATGGATTTTCTCATGCACTTCCAATTACCTATCTGCTACAAAATCGGCACAGAATGTTTGACCTCCCTTCGTTAGACTAAATCCATACATATTTCTGATCATATTCATGAATGGAGACAATGACAACGGTTGATCAAAGTAACCATTCCCAACCAATTGTTGGCTGAATGGTTCAACAAATCCCTTTCACCTCCTATTGTTCATGACATAGCCATGGGTGGTGTCATTACAGAAGAGGAAGCCATTTCTCGTGCACAGTATCTGGACATGGTTTATACCCAATCTAGTACTTTGTATGAATTGATTCCAAATGCTCCCTATCCATCAACCGATCCATCCAAACCATCCTCCACCTCTCACGCAAATGGAGTTATCGGTTCCGTCAAAACCCAGTCTAGTTTACAGTCAACTGACACGACCAATTGTTCAGTCATTGCCCCCACTATCGGATCGACTTCCCTCTCATCAAACTCCACCCCGACTCAAATATATGAGGCGAATGCAGTTTAATATTATTTTCCACAACAGTCGGGGGGGGGAGAAGAAAACTAAGAATAAACCCAAGGAAACAAATAATCAAACCGAAAATGAAAAAACACAAACACAACCGCCTTCTACTGAAAATAAACCGCAACACAAACTGAAATTTCCATGTCTCATTTGTGGTGAAGATAACTACACACGATATTGTCTTCATCAGGACAAAGTTTCCATATGTTTTAAAGGAAATTCTCAACCCATTGTATTGACACATCCTTTTCCACAACAATAGTCACTGGTTGCACAAACTCCTGTGTGCTACTCAAAACTACAATCCTTTAATCCTAACTTCCGTGCTTCTCAAAACTACAACATCGTTGAAGATTTGGCTCAATCAACTTGCGTTATGTCAGCTCTCGAAGTTCTACAACATTTCCCTGTCCAACATAGGACTCTCTTGGTAGACATCGGAGCTATAGATCCTGAGTCATCCAATAATATCACGTTTAACCTAGATAAATTTAAATCACAATTCTCTCACCAACTTGCTTTCCAAATCAATGTCGTTGTCCATAATCAACATATTCATTGCAGGATCTTGGATGAGTGGGAATCTACATGTGTCATGTCATTGGCTTGTTGGAAAGGCCTTAAATCACCTGGTCTTGTAATAATCCTCATGGATTATTACAATCCTTAGCCATTCAATTGGGAGGCAAAAATTGTTTCTGTAGATGTTAAAGTAGTCGATTCTCCCCTTGATTTTAACTTATTGCTAGGGAGAAGTTGGTTCTATTCTATGACTGCCATCACTTCATCAGGTTTTCGATGTGTCCAATTCCCTCATCAAGGTGAACTTGTGATCATCGATCATTTAGATTATTGCACCTCTGGCACTCAAATGAACAACAACATTCCATTTTAGGGAGACTCAAAAATCACTTATGAAAGTGTTGGAGTAGGTCTCTTGAAAGACTCTTCACTCATGGGTACCTTTCCTACACCTCTTTCTCCCACTACGCAACACATCGCAATGGTCAATATGATTTTTACTATGGCATATCAATTCTACGAATCATGTGATCCATAGATCGTGTCTAGTCCCCTATAATTTGATACACTAGGTGACACTATGCCACTTAGTCCTTCCGAGGTTGAATACGACGCCATTTATTCTTCCTCTCCTTCACTGGACGACCAACATTTGTTGATGTCTAATATATATTTGTTACAATCTTGGTTAGATTCCCTATCCTCTAATTTTGATTACATCCTACATATTTTCCCATCAGATGAATCTATTATGAAAATGCTTAGTATCTTGGAGTCACCATGGGATGAAAACCACCATCGTTCATACTTTCTTCCCAGTTTGGATGACATAGAGAAATATATTTTCTCTATCTTTCCTAGCGATATCGTCGACTCCCCCCAATCTCCAATACTCACTCAGGATACCATCTTTGAGGGGAATTTGGGAAATATCTCTGAAGGTATTCATCAAAGATTTTGACTTCAAGGGTAGGATTTTGTTTTGACTTCAAGGGTAGGATTTTGTTTTGACTTCAAGGGTAGGATGAGACATTTGGTAAAATTAATGCACCAGATTGCATAAGGCTTAGTTTTTGAAGGTGCTTTGAAAATGTAAAAATGAAATATTAATTACTAAAAATCCATGTTTTCATGAATTATCGGTCTTCTGTTTTGTATAAAGCATGATAAAAAATATGATACAAGCATACACAATGACAAAATAAAAAAAATAAATAAATCCCATTTATAAAGTTGGCTCATAAAAATATGTTAATTTTTATGCGTAACATTCCAAGGATAAATTTGCAAATTCCTCTTGTCGTTTATGAAAATAGTATCGTTTTATTTTATCAAGAGGAACAACCAGTGAAGTACATGGAACAAAGGGAATACTAATAGTGAATCGCAGGGTAGCTAGACTGGTCAATAAACTTGCAGTAGACACAAAAAGCATAACAACAACCTTCAAACTGACAACATAATAATAAAACAAGGCAGAGGATGACATCAGTCTAAATATAGCCTTCTATACTCATGGAAGGGCTTCCCCTAATTGGCAGCAGGTGGTGATGTAAATCTGCCTCTGAAGGCGAATATAAATTCAAGCAGCTTGGCCGGATCCGGCATAACTTCTTTCACTCCATCGGCCTTACAGAATCGATCCATCCATGCGCTTAACAGCGGCATCTTCTCCACGTCTATTAAAACTGAATTAGTAGCCTTCTCGAGGGCTTTCACAAATGCTAACATACCACCCAATGCGATGTCAACAAAACCGATCTCATCTCCTCCAAAATACGGTTTTCCCGAGAAGCAGAGGCTCGTTCGCAGAGCTTCCTCCAATACAAGAAAGTTTGCCACCGAATCTTCTACCGCTTTCTGTTGCTGCTCGCCCTGGCCTGTGAAAACTGCCCGAACGCATGGCCCGAGCTGAGGCCACCCAAAAAGAGCATGAGACGGATTTAAAAAATCGCGATTAAAACTTTCGAAAAGACAAATAGTGGCGATAAGTAAAGGAATGAAAGGTGATTATAGAGTCAAGTTATTACCTTATCGTCTACAAAGGCAGCCCAGAAGCGGGCAATGGCTCTGTCATATGGATCTTTGGGCATAAGACTCGGTGCCTCGGTGTTCCATACCTCATCGATGTACCGCACAATAATCATGGATTCACAAACGGGCTTTCCATTGTGGAAGAGCACTGGAACCTTCTTGTGAACAGGGTTTGATTGCAGTAGCAGCTGGCTCTTATTTAGTAGTAAGTTCTCTTCGATGAACTCGTAATGGATCCCTTTAAGAGCAAGTGTTATGCGAACCCGTAGCACAAAGGGGCTGATACTCGCACCTAACAGCTTCACATTCCCCGCTTCTCCACACGCCTCCATCGCCATTGTTTCAATTGTTGAATCGCTTTAAAATAAAATGTGTTTCTCCGAGTTATATGAATCTCTCTACGCTATGACATACCCATCCGTCGGCGTAAATAAATAGGCATCGCACTGCCAAGAGTCGTGAGCAAGCCCGAAGCTATCTGCTTCCTTTACAGACGCCCACGTTTCTCGACTTTGGCCATCGTATACGACAAATTAAAGCGCCACCAAATACGACTAATTCTATAGTCTTCTTCGAACACCCTGACGAGAGGTCAAGCCTGGTCGCAGTCTCACAAAGTAGAATTTAGTGATTGTAGTCCACAATATGGGTTGTACTCAAATGCTCACGTAAAAGTCTTATTTATGCTCGGTAGGCGACCAAGAGAAAATAAAGGTACGGATGGAAGGTAGTCTTCAAGGGTAGGATTTTGACTTCCCTAACCTTCAATTGTGATAATTTTTGGAGCTTTTAGATTCTTCTTTAAAATCTTCACATGGCTAGCCCCATATGCATGAGTAATAGGGGCTGATGTGGAATCATCTCATACCATGGTGGTCAACATGATAGGTCAACTTGTAGGAGGCATAACTTTTGCATATAAGCTTTGATTGACGTACGAGCGTAATTGTTGGAAAGGTATCAAATTGTAGAACATCATCAAAAGAGTGGAAGCAAGGTTTGAACACCAGTATCCCAAAAAAATATGGTTTGATGACTCAAAATGGCTCTAGAAGGTTCCAGACCCCAATTTTCCAAATTAGGACCTACAACTAAAATGACCCTACAAGATGATTCCTCCAATTTTTTACACTCTTAAAGCATCAATATAGATGAAAAATAATGTAACGATCATCTTCTATATTTTTTCTATATTCCTCTAGATTAAGAAAATTATTATGCATAAATAGTTAAATCATAGGAACGTTGATAAATGAAAGAGAGTAAAATAGTTGGAATGCATATGCACTAATAGAAATATAGAGGAATATTACAGAGTAGACTGCATATAGATATGCTTGGGCATATATGATGGGCATATATGATACTACATATTAGCTAAGATTCTTATATAATGAGCATGGCATGATGAATAACTGAGGTTGTTGTGATTGTATAACTAGGAATAGTCAAAGAGATGAGTGTGGATATGATGATACATCTACTTATGATAGATGAGCTCGTAGAAAGGATAAATATGAGAGGAAGTTTTTTAAGAGCTTGATGAAGGGATCACGCGAGTTCTATTTGGGATTAGTTGATTAGGTAACATCAGAGATGTTGATGGAAACCATACATGTATGAATTTCATTCCAATATAACATGTGACTTAAAAAGAATTTTGTAAAATTTCCTTCAATTATGCTTTGATATTTGATATGTCTATGATGACTTCTTATGTTTTCATATTTGATATGTTTGTGATCACATTTGATTGTATGCATGTGAATAAATACCTTGGTAGGAGCATGGGAAAAGAATGAAACTTTGGACAAGCAAAGAGTGCTAGAATATTTGCACGCATGTATATGATAGTATTTCATGATTAAATTGGCTAAGAGATAATATCCAAAGTGAATGAGCATTTACATTCATGTTATGAATTTGTATACCGTATGAAATGGATTTCCATGTGAGACACTCATATATAGGACCATAGTGTGTTGGAATTAACCTTTTTTTTCCAAGAGTGAAGAGCACTAAAGGAGTATATTCCTAGTGTTATGTTTAAGATAAAGAGGATTATATTGTTAGTATTGTGCTTACGATAAAGAGGAAGGTCTTGACCTTCTAGATAGTCAAACAAATAATGGAAAGTTTGTTGGATGATGTGTCTAGGTGTTGATTGAGTTCTCCAACTTGGATAACAACAAGTTAATGAAAAGGTGGTTGGATGATGGGTGTTGATTGAGTTCTCCAAGTAATGGAAAGGTGGTTGGATTGAATTTTGTAACTTGAAGAACAACACGTAATGCAAATGTGGTTGGATGATGGGTGTTGATTGAGTTCTCCAAGTAATGGAAAGGTGGTTGGATGTTATGTATGTGTATTGATTGAGTTCTCCAACTTGACTTGGTAAAACAAGTGATTTTGATTTATATTATTTTTTACTCAATGCGGTTGGATGATGTGTCTAAGTGTTGATTGAGTTCCCCAAATTAACTTGGTTGATTGAGTTCTCCAACTTAATTTGGTAAAACAAGTGAGTTTGATATATATTATTTTTTATTCAATGTGAAGATGCATTGAGTGAATGTGTATAATAATGAACAAAAAGACTATTGAGTGAATGTGTAAATAATAAACAAAACATAAAAAACGGTTGTTATTATTTTTAATGGTAGAATCGAATAACATAAAAAACCGATAAAATACTACGTCACAACTCAGATATTGTTTCAATGGATGAGCATACATTGGTTCTTCATGGACCATTGGCATTGGAAGCACTAATTACAAATTGAAGATATGCATTTTCTCGTAACTTGGTGGAACTCGCAAATATTATATTCTAGTTAAGGAGTGAGAACTCTTATTACCAAGATGTATGGCATGCATGCGCTGCCTAAAAATGTGTCAATTTACGTTGAGGATTGATCTCTTGACCCTTCCCTAAGGAAATGTGCCAACCAGGTTCTATCAAGCTATTATTGAATGCATTCAACTGAGATTAACAAGGATGCATGGCAATGTATACCTGCTCCTATGCAGGAATTCAAAATAGTTGAATGACAATGCATAGCGACGAATTTATGGAATAATACCAATTTTCGATTATCTTTGAAAGAACATTGGCTACAACATAAGAACATCGACCATGGGACTGCCAAGAGTATGTCATGAGTTAGTACTTTGGATAGAAACGCATCAAAAACTCAGCAAATGCTTGAGATTTGGCTCCTCCTACAATACCATTTTTAAATACCATTTTTAAAAGAAATTATTATTACTCTTTCATTTCCCTCCCCCACTGTAACTCTGAAGATGAAATTCATGTTTCACCAACAACACCCAATTGGTTTTATTCTCAAGAAATCAACATGGAGTAGCAAACACTTGAAATGACAACGACACGTGATCCATGGAGTGACCTTGGTCCCATATCATCACTAGTGTGAAATCTCAACAACAACAAAACATCACAACATGGTCAATCATGGCAGAGGTCTTGTGATGCTTGACATAAAACTAAAACTATTTCCCAGATAACTCTATCGTGTCTCTAGATTTGGTAGATTTAGAGAAGGTCGTCGTCGTACAATAAATTATATTGGAGTGATAGAGGCCACAAAACCTAACTAAAACATTTAATGATATTAAATAGTGCTTCACAAGCCTTGTTTGATTAATATGAAGTCAAAGAAATATCTATTTCTATATACCTGACGAGGTAGGTATAATAACATGTTCATGGTGGGAAACATATTATGAATGCAAAGGAAAATGGCTATTGAAATTCTTCATAGCTATACCAAACAACAATATAAATCATTGTTCATTCAACCTTGAAATGATCCAACACACTCTTTCCCTTTAATCCCTAACTCCATAAATCTTCCAAAAACTCTTCAAAATTATACCATCTATACATAGTCAGTTGTTTTTCATCCACCATGTTTCTTGCAAGAGTAATAAAAGCATTGTGTCCATGAGAATAGAAAGTGAGAATTGATATGTGTATAGTGTACATATTTGTTATTGCTCGATGCTCCTAAATCTCCCATTGCTCACAACCTATTATTCAAATCACACAAAAAAAACTGAATGAATACTATAAAACTCTTGAACATATGAAAACTATATGGATCTTCTCTTTCTTTCTAAGCTGCAGTTGATCTCCCAGATTGACCACTAACCCATTAGTTATGGGTTCTACAACAACCCACTTTCAATCTTTTGAATACTTGCAAGCCACTGACATCGCTTTGCATTAACACAGTGATGGCACTTGCATCTGAATGGTTTGGTAAACCAAGAGTAAGATATGGGTTTGGGTATGAAGGATAGTAATTTATATTCATCACTTGGTTATGTTTTCTAAGAAATTTATTCAAGTAATCGAAATCTAGCCAGAGAGTTTCTGAAATTGCATCCATCAGCCTTAATATTAGTGCTCTCATCTCACCAACGTTCTTTCCTGCAATATCTCTGTAACAAAAGCTCAAGTAAAACCAGATACACTTTTGCATAGTGGGTTAAGATGAATCAATTCTAGTGCTTGAAGATATTGTATGATATAAAACATTTTTTTGATTACCTATAGGTTGTAGTTTTTTCAGGCCAAGAGCTAATGACTTCCTCTAAAGGATGAAAAGGTTGGGTGAGATAGTCCACCCAGTTGAGAACTTTCTCCTTGCCAATATTAAATCTTGTAAAAATATGGATTGGTTGCTTTACATCCTCTGAGTAGATGCGTGCTCGGTCTTCCACGAGCATTTCATAGAACTCTTTGGCTATCCCCATCATGTTTTTCATCACATTCTCTCGCATGCCATGGTTCATTGTCTGATATCAACAAAAAAATATAGTCACTCAGATATGAAACTTTCCCCAGTCACTATATCAACCAAAAAATCAAGTCCGATAAAAAATAAACCAAAAGTATAAGTATTGACGGCACAGTCATAGTAGAGGTCATGTCATGCTTGATGGAAAACTAAACTCTATCACGTATACAGATTTGGAAAATTTAGAGGATGCTTCCACCGTAAAATAAATTTGTTGCAATGATATCAGCCACAAAACCTAACTTAAATATTGCTTTATAGGCGGCCACCACCTCTGTAACAAGAAAGAAAAAAGTCATGGCAAGTTATTAACAATACATTTTCCATCAGTAAAACCCACACATTTTCATTTTTTATTTTTTTATCTTTACCAATACCATAACTAAATTTTCATTAGTAATAATTTGAATTAATGATACCTAAATCTACCTATATGGCGATTTAAAATTCTAATTAATTTTGTTCCTTACTATTGTAACAAATTCCCACAAATTAATTTTGTTATTTAATATATATATATATATATAACCATTAACCTCAAGGATATACATCTATACTAACTTTAGATTAAATAATGCACAACAATTTTTAATTATTACATGTGTGCAGATGACAAGGATATCTAGACTTTAAACTAATAAAATGCCTTTACAAATGCCGAGCAGAATTGAAGGTCAATTCTTAAGATCTAATCACCAAACCTGCAAAAGTAGTTACAATAATGTATCACATACCTTCACATTTATTTACCGTTGCCTCCTCGGCAATAAGGGATTCATTTTAACCACCAATTAAATTTGAAAATAAAACGTTTAAATAATAATAAAAAAATAAAAATAAAAATAAAAAAATCAGTTCCTAATGTCTAACCTTCGATAACATATTTTTTATGGTCAACGCAAGTAATAGGTGATCAATTCCATATCAATCGCTATATAGGTATAATTATGTCGAAGGCATATCTTAGGATAGCTTTTGCAGAATACTTGTCAATTGGTTGACAAACTTTGAGAAACCACTATTACTATCCACCCATGATGTTATTTGAAACAACCCCTTCGGTTTTGGACCTATCTCCTCTTGCCATGTCATCTTTCTTATTGACTTCCTTGCCAACGTTCTTTCATATATCAACTCTTTTCCCGTCGAATATCAACGACCTTTTCGTGAAAATACCTATCTATTTGTTGTCCGCCTATCTAGATTTGATCTCAAACGTTTCCATGGGACCGCAACAACATGTTCCATCCTTGTTGCATGTTTGATCTGTGGGTACTCGTTTCCCGAATCTGGACGTCTTTGACGTTGGAAGCGTGTAGGACTCCCCTCCCTTTTCCTTCTGAAGGGACACGCGGGTTTAAAAGAATTAGGGGACAAATTTAGAGGTTGGCAGGTTGAGTCAAAACCACGCCTCGTCCTGCATTATCCAGGATAGTGCAAAAATCAACACCTTCTGTGAATTCAAGTTTTAAATGCATATATACTTGTATTATCCAGGCCTGCGCGGAAACCAACACCATTTGTGGATTCAAGTTTTAAATGCATAAATGCACCAGATGTGGATTGATGCATTCGGTTTTTTACTTGTTTTTTAAATAATGCAAACAAATTGTTAAAACTATTAATTATGTTATAACTATGACATAATGTTTTTTAAATTCAAACTCTTTGTGATAGCACTGTCCATAACTTAAAACCATTTATGAAAGTATTGTTCATATTTTCATGCCCTTTGACAAAAGTGTTGCCCGTGATAATCCTAATATTGTTGTTCTAGAAGTACACAATATGATGTCCACTCATCCTCTAAAAAGCACTGTGTTTTGAACTTATTGAACCATGTTTTGAACTGATTTTGTTTCTAGCAATGTGATACTCTTTATACGATTTCTTATCCTACAAACAAAATCATCTTGTTTTTGATGTAATACAACACTCAACTTTGAGATAAATACCCCAAAGTCCATGATCTGAAATCTGTTGCAAGGGGTTGGATGGTAAACTATGGTGACAGTCTCTTTAGCTCACAATTCCTTGCTTAATGTTGCTAGTAGAAGGATTTTGAACACCCAAAATGGACCTGTGTTTCAGGTGGTAACACATCATTAATGTGTGGATCAACAGGAGAATTTGTTAACTTTTTTTAGCCTTCTTTTTGTCATGAATGCTCGATGAGTCTTCTTTGTACTTTAGTTTACTGGACAACTTTCTGGCATTTGCTTCTCTTGAATATTCCATTGTTTTGAAAGGAGTGTCTGTTAACTTTTTTTAGCCTTCTTTCTGCTATTCTATCTGTCATGAATGTTTGACGTGTCTTCTTCTTACTTTAGTTTACTGGACAACTTTCCGACATTTGCTTCTCTTGAATATCCCATTGTTTTGACTTTAAATGATATTGAGGCACTTCTAAATTATTTATATGCTTGCTACAACTCTTGTTATCATGCTATCATATTACTAAAATATGCAATGCATTTTTGGGTTGTTTGAAATCTTAAGATCTCAATGTATATTCATTGTTAGACAACTGATAAAGATGGAATTACTTTTTCTCTCCTCAAGGGTTAGTTTTTACATTTTGCATGCAAAACATGCATGAAAAGCCGAAACATAAACACAAATTTCATATATCATCTACATGCAAGAGCTTCAATACTTTCTATATTCAAGCAATTTTATATTACTCTATTCTAAATTCAATATAAATTGTTTAACAATTTGCTTTGGATATGGAGTTTGCATGGAATTCCTTTAAATAGTCGAGACATTGATTCAAAATTTCTAAAGTGCTTTTTTTAATTTTCAAATGTAATATTAGTGTGATGAATTGGCTTCAACATCCATGACATTATTATTATCATGATATAATTGAATCATTTAAAACTAGTGCAATGATAGAGTCTATTAAGTGTTAATGTTTTTTTAAACTATGTTTATAAGTTAAAACCATGAATGGATAGATCATGAAGAGCTTTATCTTACTCATTTATTGATTAAGTGTTAATATTTTTTTAAACTATGTTAATAAGTTAAAACTATGAATGAATAGATCATAAAAAGCTATATCTTACACATTTATTGATTAAGTGTTAATGTTTTTTTAAACTATTTCATAAATTAAAACCATAAATGAATAGACCATGAATAGCTCTATCTTACTCATTATGGATATCTTACTATTTATGGATAGAAGCTATTTTAGATTGAGGAAGCAAAAGCAAATTTTCAATGTTTACCGTGTGGATATAAATGAATAAATTAAATAGTGTCCAATTTTTTATATTAATCACTTTAATTTTTAATTATATAATTTTATATATTAATCACTTTAATTTTTAATTATATAATTATATTAGTTTATGATTATTAATCAAAATGCTTTAGCTATAAATATTTACCTAGATGCTATGTGCTTGAAGTTGTGGAAACTCTTTCACCCTAACACGTGCAGATTTGATTATCCATTTTGGCTATATCCCCACGTTATTCATTTTTTATTTTATTTTTTAGAAATATATCTCAAGTTGAAACAAAGAAAATGATACTTTGGCAAAGAAAATCACTCAAATGCCAGTTCAGTGAACTCTTGGAAGGAGTTTACCATTTTTAAGCATCATCTACATGCACTGGAAGACTACACAAAGCTGGAGGAGCACTCCCGAGACATTGCCAAACAGAGTTCAACTTCTAAATATATTCCACACCCATATTATTTTTTTCACTTTTTCACATGGTAAAATAAATTATTATTAATTTGGAATTATTTTAAAAAACTATTTTAATTATTTTAAATATTATTAATATATAAAAAAAATTAAAATATTATTATTATATATTTGTTTATTTTAAATGTTTAGAAAATTAACGATTTAAAAAAATTATTATGATTAACATGCATTTATTTAATTATCTAAACAAATTATCTTTTAAAAGTAATTTTTTTAATAAAAAATAATTCTTTTAAAAATTGATGATATATATATATATATATATATATATATATAAAATTATCTTTTAAAAATAATATTTTTTTTTAATTTGTATTAAAAATTTGACTTTTTTAAAATATTATTAATATATATTTATTTGTTATAAAATTTTGGAAAATTGATGATTTTAAAAATATATTATGATTAACATATATGTGTTTAATTATCTTTTAAAAATAATTTTTATTATTTTTTATTAAAAAATGGTTTTTAAAAATATTATTATGAATATGTAGTTGTTTTGTGAAAATGAAGTATTGTAAACAAGAAATCCAAATCTGAAAAATCACAATTTTTAGAGTGAAAATTTGAAATTTAATCATTTTCCATATTACAAATGAATTTTTTATCATCCATTTTCATTAAAATAACAATTTCAACATTTTAAATTTGAAATTTGAAAGTTTTCACAAAAGTAAATAAAATAAAATAAAAAGACATTCCAAAAGATAGTCTTATTTGCTACATACAAAATTAGACTTAACTTATAATCTAAGTGTTATTATGGTTCCATTATTGTTATGAGTTTGTGGATTATAATATGTGCAAGGGAGTCCTTTAATGCTAAGGATGGTAAGTTTCTTAGAAGAATGAATGATTTCATGGTTTTAGATTGTAGGAAGATTTCATAGGTTTCAAGCATATTCACAAGGAAATCTTTTATAGTAGGATTTCATATTTCCTTTCTTTTATAGTAGGGTTTCATAGTTCTCAAGCATATTCACACTGGATGTTTTTTAATAAGATAGTGTATTTTATATTAGATGGGCTTTCAATGGGAGTGTTTATTGCCTATGGAGCCAAGGATGGGGGCTTACTTAGTAGAAGAGATGGTGTTATAGTTCTAACATGTTTTTCCAAAAAGATGATTTCATAGTCATTTATTGTAGATAGAGTTAAGGAAGGGACATTATTATAGATGAGTTTAATATGAAGGATTAATGTTCCTATATTGTAATAGGACCTAGAATATAGAGATATTCTAGCCAAAATAATTATTTCATAACTTTGATACATCTTTATAAGTGGGTATTTATTTTGAAGAGGAACATAGGTAAAATTAAGCTTCAGTAACAAAAAAATTCATGGAATTACTCTCTAAATGAAAATTCTTAAGATAGTGGGTAGTGATCAAGGCATTGCACTATAATGTAAAGAAAAATGAAAAACAAAATATTCATAATAATTTATTAACTATTGTTTTTATAATTATTTTTAAATAATGTTTTTAAAATTATTTCAAGTCAAAATGGTTTCTCCTCTAGCTTTGTGAAATTTGAACCTTCCTCATGTTGTGACTCTAAAGTTTATTCTTTGATTTTGTTTTCTTAATAAATTATTATTAATAATAGTTATTATATATATGCTTCACTTATAAAAAAATGATAAATTTTAATTGTGTTTATAAGAATAAAATTTAATTGTTAAGGATAAGTTTCATGGCAAAATAACTTAAATTAAATTCAAATGATATTCAATTGACAATTTTATAATTTTTTCTATTAATTAAATTGGGTCTCAATGGATGTTAACCATCGTTATCATGTCATATTAATATATTATTAATTAATAATATAATAATATAGACATAATTATAATTATATATAACTATTAAAATTATAAAAATAGTTATATTTATTTAACTTAGTCAAATAATTAGTGTGTTGTTATTAAATTTTTTATCCACACAAGGTATAAGACCAACACATATTTTTAAATTTCATCATCATTGACATCTTTATCATTGTATTTAAAATAAAATTATAACTTAAATAGTGAACCAACTTCAAATAAGATCATTTTAATGTCAAGATCTTTATTATTCTAATTAACAACTTTAATATGAAAACTTCTCTCAAATTACTTCGGCCTCCCCATTTGCCTACTTAGGGGGGTATGCTAGTAATAATGGAAAAAGGGTATGTTAGTAATAATGGAAAAAAGGCATCCAGGGAAGGTAGGTGTGGGGGTGGGGGGTTCTACAAACCCAGAGGAAAAAGAATATTAAATTACTACTGGAATATCGAGAAAGACACCAACAATAAAGAAGAGGCATATGCATTACTTAAAGGACTCTAGCTAGAAAATCTTTGACAAATTTCTAACCTGAATGTTATAGGAGATTCCAAGACAATCATAAGGATGATGATCCAGGGAACCAAGCCAAAAAATTTGAGCCAAAGAATTATAGATAGAATTCCTGTAGACTCAAGAACCCTCAAGCCAAAATTATTTCACGTTCTGGGAGAAAATAACACGGCAACAAAATAATTTGTGAACGAGGCCATAGGTAAACCTCTTGGAACCTTAGGGGTGGAGGGTAATGAAGTCTTAGCCCCACTAGTATAATGGTCTGACACATGACCAGGAGGCAGTGCACAAAGGTTAAAAGAGAATACACTTGGAGCTCCAACGCAAGAGGTGAAAGGTGGAGGAAGCAATTGGCAGGTGCATGTTGGCATGTTTACATGGGAGTGTGCTTGTCATTGATGGAAAGAACAAAAATGACAATGGAAAATAGAACAACAGCGATGGTGGAAAATAGGAAAGTTTTGGAGACAAAAACCTTTGAATACTTAGAAGATCTTCTAAGTTGGAAGAGATCATAAGCTCAGGAAGAGGAGAGAAAGTGGTCATCAGATCGAGCACTGTGAAGAATTTGGACCATTGGATCAGAGTCCAAACAGGAGGAACGAGTGTGCAGAGGAGGAGAACAGATATCAGGAATTAGATCTAAGTTCATGGACCAACTGCCGTTGGATCCAGAGGTAAGTGCACGGGCCTTAAATCCTTTAGAGTGCACAGGAGAAGCAAACTCAAGAAGTCCTGAAGTTTCGAGGTCTATCAGAATTGTCCATCATTGACGGGGACAGATTGAAGTAGATTGGAGAGTTTGAGGATTCTGACTTCGAAATATTTACAAGGAGAAGAGTGGAAACTCACGAAGTTCAAAATCACGAAGGAAATCCTAGCCGTTGGTGCTAGGAAGGACACGTGGCGAGAGATCAACGCTGATTCGCAAATCGCGAAATCCAGAGGAAGGAGTGAATGCATGAGACAATAACTCGCGAAGTCTGAGTTCATGAAGAAGAGATCTGGACCGTCGATTGAGGAATGTCATGGGTTGTTGATTTGATGCAAGCGCAAGTTTGGGAATCAAAGAAAGGAGGTGATCTAACCTCCGACATCGCGAGTCTTGAAGTCTCGAAGTGTGAAGAAGAGATTTGGATTGTCAATCAATGAATGTCATGGATCGTTGATCTGGCAGGACGAAATTCATAGTTATGGAGTTCGGACATCGGAGAAAGGAGAAGGGCTAACTTTCGAGTTTGCAAAATGCGAAGCCCCTAAGTGCTTGGCCCCAAGTCACAGCAAGAGGTCACTTCAGCAGATAATAAGGGAAGGAGCTAATGGAGCTAGGCTCTACTTCGGAGAACGAGAGTTGGGAGTGTCTGGGTGACACACAATAGAATATCCAAAGCACGAAGCTTTGAAGTGCCTTTTTTGTTGGTGTATGGTCACATCCAGTGGTCACATGGAGAGGAACTTAGCGCCTCTATGTGTATAAGCCAACGACACAGATTAAACCGACAATCTGATTGAAGGGTTACTGTTTTCACTTCATGATTTCTTGATCAGTTATGATTCAATTATATGAACTGAATCATTGATTCTTGGGTTTTTTGAGATTCTGTTCTTGGGTGTTTTTTAGGTTCAATGTGTAATGGATTATGGGGGAATGAATAAGAGAATAACATGATGACAGAGTGAGGTTCTCATTTTCTTTGCAAAATGAGTTGAACTGTAAGTAATGAAGATGATAGTATGAATAGGGTGAGACGGAATTTAGAGATAAAGAACAGAAGCTGGACAGAGCAGAGATGGTGATAAGAGAAGAATGTACAATAATCTAAAATCATGAGAATAATAGAGAGAGAGTAGATGGAAAGAGACAGCAAGTGGAGCCAAGCATGAAAAGACATAAGCAAAGAAGAATTACAGAATAGAGAAGAAGTGGTATGTATTGAAACATCTGTTTTGTTGCAAGGGTATAATCAAACAAAGTTTTAGAAAACAGGGTGGTAGGGTGGCGCTAGGGAGGACTGTGGTCCTCTAGTATTCAAGTTGGTGCTTGAATACAGGGAGTTGTAGCTTCCATCTAGTTATGGCTAGAAAACAGAGTGGCAGGGTGGTGCTAGGGAAAACGAAGAGTTTTATCTGTGAAATTTGGTGCTTGTATAAGTGGAAGTAGGTGCTTCCATCCAGTTGGTGCTAAAGATCATAAGGAGAAAATATGCTTCTTTCTAGTGGGTGCTAGAGAATCTTGAGGGTTGGTGCTCTCTACAAGTTGCAACTTGTTAAAGAAGAGGTTGTAGCCTCATTTTGAGTTGGTGCTCAAAGATAGATGATGTACAGAACATAAAAGACTACCTATCAATCTAAGAAGAAGAGGTTTTCTCCCATTATGGGTTTCCCCGTGAATATCTGTCTCTGTGTATATTATATGTGTGATTGATGGTTATTATTTCTTTTGTTCATGTCTAGCATAATTTTGATGATCACATGGAGAAGATTAATAATATTTTAGTAGGCATAATATTGTTTAAGCATAGTAACAATTGATTCACCCCCCCTCTCAGTTGTCTTAGTAATTTCAACAATTGGTATCAGATCAGATTCCTTTTATTTAAATGTAGATAAGTCATCTTAAACATGAAAAGTCATGAATGAACTTCAACCAATAAGCCTCCTCTATTTGATGGAACAAATTTTTCTTTCTGGAAGGTTAGAAAGAGAACATACATTATTGCCTTAGGTGTTGATGTTTGGGATGTTGTAGAGACTAGATATACAAAACCTGTTGTGCTAGCTTCCAAAGATAATAAGTTAGAATTTAGCTTCAATGCAAAGGCAATGGATATTATCTTGAGTGGTCTTGCTAAAGATGATTTTGTAAAGGTGATGCATATTGAATCTACAAAAGAGATGTGGGATAAACTTATTAGCAGTTATGAAGGAAATGAGAAAGTAAAAGATGCCAAACTTTAGACATATAGATTGAAATTTGAACAACTAAAGATGAATGAGGGTGAAATAGTTAGTAAATAATTCTTAAGAGTTGAGGAAATTTTGAATTCCATGAAGGGTCTTGGTGAGAAGATTGAAGACACATTTTTAGTTCAGAAGATTTTAATATCTCTGTCTGATATATTTACTCCAAAAGTTTCTGTAATAGAATAATTGAATGATATTAAGACTTTTTCTATTGATCAACTCCTAGGAACTCTAACTTCTTATGAAATGAGGATTAGTAAAGATAAATCCACCACTAGAGAAGCATCTTTTAAAAAAGACAAGAATATTAATTCAGAATTAGATGATATTGAGGCAAAATTTGTGAGGAGGTTAAAGAAAGGATCAAGCAAATACCAAGGCAAGCTACCATTTAAATGTTTCAACTGTGGTAAGATAGGTCATTTTTCATCTAAGTGTCCTCACAAATAAAAAGACCAGAACTCTGATGATGAAAATAAATACAATTTTAAGAAATATAGTAAAAATAAAAGTTTGTGTGCAAATAATGACGACTCCTCATAAGACACAGATAGCGATTCATCTTGTGAAGATAAGGTGGTTGATTTTATGCTTATGGCCATGGGAGACCTTGATGATGAATACATAGGTAGTGAAATGAATGAAGAAGAATTTGTGGTTTATATGGAAGGTGAACTAATCAGTGCTTTGGAAGAGATTGAAAGACTCGGACTTAAGAAGAGAAAACAAAAACAATTATTGATGCAGTTTAAAAAGAATGGTAGAGAACCGAGTGAAGATATTTTTTGTTAAAAGTAGAATTAGAAGAATCAAAGAAAATAGAAGATATTCTAAAACAACAATTGGCAGAGAAGAAGGTGAGGTGTGAAGCTTTGGAAGCTGAAGTAGTGGTTGTCAGAAAAGATTTATAGAAATTTCAGGCCTTATATCATCAGAATCTCGCAAGTATTAAAGCCTCAGAAGGATTCGCCACCATTCTGAATCAACAAAGGAATCCAAAGTTGAAAACTGGTTTGGGTTATGAAGAAGGATCAAGTAGTGGTCATACAAGCAACAAATAATCCATCAAGTTTGTCAAGTCTACAATCATTGACAACAACAAATTTGTAGAAACAAAGGAAGATAATCAGCTGTCAAGGAGGAGTGAAGGAAAAAGTACCAAAACTGAATCTGTAGAACAAATAAATAATGCATCCTCTGCTCAAAGAAATCATCAACATGGAAGAAATCGACCTGCTCAAAGAAGACAACCATTTTCCTGGTACAAAGAATTTTTCTATGGATATTGTTTTTTCTGCTCTAACTTTGGTCACAAAGCTGTAAATTGTTCTTTAAGATTTATATATGAGCAATCAAGATACTCAAGGAATAAATATCTGCCACAACAAAGAACGAGACAACCAAGTAACAAACAACCATATACTGTAAATCATGTGATGGTTGGGAAAAAGACGTGGGTTAAGCATAACAATCGTTATGATGCTTTATTCAATGAACTAGAATGTTACATCTGCCATAATTATGGACATAAAGTTGCAGACTGTCACTTAAATAACTATAAGCCAGATTTAAATCCCTCTTCTGAAAATGTCAAGGTTTGGAAGAATAAATAAGATGACAAGGGTGGATTAGTGTTGTCAACTCAAATACAAAAGCACCCCTGGTATATTGACAATGGATGTTCCAAACATATGACTGGAGACAAAAGCAAGTTTCTGACTCTAAGTGAAATCAAATCAAGGAATGCAACTTTTAGAAATGATGCACGAGGAAAAATCAAAGGTGAAGGAATGGTAAGTATAAGTAATGGCAAAGGGAAAGCTCAAGATGTGTTGTTTGTAGATGGTCTGAAACATAATCTGCTTAGTGTTAGTCAAGTTTGTGACAAAGGATGTGAAGTTGTTTTCACTTCTAAAGGTTGTAAAATACAATTTGTGAACTCAGGATAGTTGATTGCCAAAGTCATAAGAACAAAAAACAATGTCTATGTTTTGAAAGAAGATAAAGAAGAATGTCATTTAAGTAAGTATGATGAAAGTTGGTTATGGCATAGGATACTTGAACACCTAAATTTTGATCATCTAATCAAACTTAGAAACAGTGGGGCAGTAAAAGATCTTCCAAAGATATCAAAGCCATATGATTTTGTATGTAAACCTTGCCAAATAGGAAAGCTTACTCGGACACAATTTAAATCTAAGAACATTCCATCAACAGAAAAACCTCTTCTATTAGTACATATGGATTTATGTGGACCATCAACGAAGGAAGGTACAGGAAAAGAAAATTACTTCATGTTGATTATTGATGATTATTCTAAACTTACATGGGTTGTCATTCTGAAATAAAAATTTGAAGCATTTGAAAAATTCAAAGTGTTTAAGGCTCTAACTGAGAATCAAACAGGAAAAAGATTGAAGGCAGTAAGGTCTGATAGAAAAGGACAATTTAGTTCAGGGGACTTTAAAGAGTTTTGTGATAAACATGGGATCAAAAGAGAGTATACTTTTCCAAGGACTCCATAGAAAAATGGAGTAGTTGAAAGGCAAAATAGATCAGTTCAACAGATGGAAAGATCAATGATGAATGAAAGGAATATTGCTCAGACATATTGGATAGAAGCAATTCATATAGTTGTACATATTCTTAACAAAACTCATCTTGGGCCACAAAGTGACAAGACTCCTTATGAACTATGGTTTGGAAGACTTGCTTCAATCAAGCATTTTAAAGTCTTTGGGAGTAAGTGTTATATCAAGAACAATGATGAAAATCTTGGCAAATATGATGACAGGGCTAATGAAGGTATCTTCTTAGGGTATGATACAAATAATAAAGGATACAGATGCTATAGAGGATGCATAAAATGGTTGATTGTATTGACATAAAAGTTGATGAAGAAATATCAGTATGAAATGTAAGCAGTATTGAACCAACCACAAAGGATATAGTTGAAGTTGAAGATGAACAGGTCCAAGAATTAGAAAGAGAAGACTCTGAATCAGATGAAGAACAAATACTCAGGCAGACTCATATCAGCAGACGGAAACAAAACTACCTCTCAGAATTGTTAGAAAGAATCATCCTGAAAAACAAATAATTGGTTATATAAATAAAGGAGTTTAGACAAGAAGGCAATTGATTAAAGACTCGAAACAATCTCATATTGTGTTCCTATCTATGATTGAACCCAAAAATTTTGCTGAAGCAAGCAAGCATGACGATTGGATTAGAGTTATGAATGAAGAGCTTGATAAGATAGAGAAGAACAATACATGGGAGTTTGTTCCCAGACCTGCAGATAAGAATGTAATAGGCTCCAAATGGTTGTTTAAGAACAAAATGAATGAACAAGGACAAATTGTTAGGAATAAAGCCAGATTGTTCTGTAAGGGGTATGCATAAGTTGAAGGATAGGATTTTGATGAAACCTTTGCACCAGTGGCAAGATAGGAAGCCATCAGAATGTTCCTTGCCTATGCATATCATAATAAATTTAAAGTATATCATATGGATGTTAAGTCATCATTTCTTAATGGAGATCTAGAAGAATAAGTATATATGGACCAACCTGAAGGACTTTCACTAACAGATAATTTTGACTATGTCTGCAAGCTGAAAAAGGATTTATATGGACTGAAATAGGCACCATGACCCTGGTATTATAGACTGGACAAGTTTTTAGAATACAAAGGATTCAAGAAATGTATTGTTGATAGTAATCTATACATTAAGTCTGAAGGTGATGATTTATTAGTTGTTTTGGTTTATGTAGATGACATTATTTTTGGATGTACTAATGACCCTTCTATTCAGTGGTTTTCTAATGCTATGCAAACTGAGTTTGAGATGTCCATGATAGGAGAACTGTCATATTTTATTGGTTTACAAATCAATCAGATTTCTGTAGGGTTATTTATCTCTCAAGAAAAGTATTTGAAAGAGATGTTGAAGAAGTTTCAGATGGAATATTCCTCTCCTGTTAGTACACCTATGGTGGTTGGTTGCAAGCTTAGTAAAGATGATATTTCACCTGATGTTGATCAAAGACCATATCGATCAATGATAGGAAGTCTTTTGTACATCACAACATCTCGTCCTGATATAATGCAAGTTGTTGGAATGGTAGGTCGTTATCAGTCTGCTCCTAAACAAAGTCATTTATCAGTTGTCAAGAGGATATTCAAATATTTGAAGGGAACAGTGACTTATGGTCTTTGGTATCCTAGAAATCAAAATTTTCAATTAACTTCATATTCAGATGTTGATTGGGCAAATTGTTTGGATGGAAGAAAGAGCACCAGTGGAAGCGCATTCTTCTTAGGTAATTCATTAGTCGCATGGCTTAGTAAGAAGCAGGGATCTATTTCTTTATCAACTATAGAGGCCGAGTACATTGATGTTGCTACTTGTTGCAATTAGATATTATGGATGATTCAAATTCTTGCAGATTTGAAGGTAAATTATACTAATCCCATTCCACTTCACTACGATAACACCAGTGCCATTAGTGTCTCCAAGAATCCCGTACTTCATTCCAAGACTAAGAATATACCAATAAAGTATCATTTTCTCAAAGAGCAGGTTACAAACAGAGTTGTTCAGCTAAATTATATTCCATCCAAAGATTAGATTGTTGATATCTTCACTAAATCGCTTGCAACAACTCAGTTTGAGTATTTACACCATAAGTTGGGTGTGACCCTGTTATCTAGTTAAAATAGACTATCTGATAAGGGGGAGAGTGATCATAGTATATCTAATCAGGGGGAGGGTGATTATTGTATCTCTTATTGGGGGGAGAATAGAGTCACTCCCAGTTTTCTTTGACATTGATGTCAAAGGGGGAGAAAAAGGTGTGGTCTGGATGCTACAGTTGGAGGTCTAAGAATAATAGTGCAACCTTTCAGGATTTTCATCAATGCCAAAGGGGGATATTGTTGGCATGTTTACAGGGGGAGTGTGCTTGTCATTGATGGAAAGAACAACAGTGACGATGGAAAATAGAACAACAACGATGATGGAAAACATGAAAGGTTCGGAGACAAAAACCTTTGAATACTTAGAAAATCTTCTAAGTTGGAAAAGATTGTAAGCTCAGGAGGAGGAGTGACAGTGGCTGTCAGATCGAGCACTATGAAGAATCTGGACCATTGGATCAGAGTCCAGACAGGAGGAATGAGCGCGCAGAGGAGGAGAATAGATCTCATGCATTATATCTGAGCGCATGCACCAACCATCGTTGGATCTAGAGGTAAGTGCACGGGTCTTAATTCCTTTAGAGTGCATAGGAGAAGCAGACTCGTGAAGTCTCAAAGTTCTAAGGTCTATCAGAACCATCCATCATCGAGGGGGATAGGTGGAAGTAGATCTGAGAGTTCGAGGATTTCGACTTCAAAATATTTGCAAGGAGAAGAGTGGAAACTCGTGAAGTTCGAAATCGCGAAGGAAATCCTAGCCGTTGGTGATGGGAAGGACATGTGGCGAGAGATAAGTGCTTCATTGATTCACAAATTGTGAAATCTAGAGGAAGGAGTGAATGCACGAGACAGGAACTCATGAAGTTTGAGTTCACAAAGAAGACATTTGGACCGTCGATCGAGGAATGTTGTGGGTTGTTGATCTGATGCAAGCACAAGTTCGGGAATCGAAGAAAGGAGGTGCTCTAACCTTCGACATCACGATTCTTGAAGTCTCGAAGTGCGAAGAAGAGATCTTGACCGTCGATCAAGGAATGTAATGGACCATTGATCTAGAATGATGAAATTCGTAGTTCTGCAGTTTGGACATCGGAGAAAGGAGAAGGGCTAACTTGCGAGTTCACAAAACGCGAAGCCCCAAAGTGCTTGGCCCCAAGTCACAGCAAGAGGTCGCTTCAACTTAGAATAAGGGAAGGAGCTAGCGGAGCTAGGCTCTACTTCGAAGATCGGGATTTGGGAGTGTCTAGGTGACACACAGAAGAATATTCGAAGCATGAAGCTTCGAAGTGCCTTCTTTGTTGGCGTATGGTCACAGCTAGTGGTCGCGTGGAGAGGAACTTAGCGCTTCTGCACGTATAAGCCAACGTCACAGATTAAACCGACAATCTGATCGAAGGGTTAATGTTTTCACTTCGTGATTTCTTGATCAGTTAGGATTCAGTTATACGAACTGAATCATTGATTCTTGGGTGTTTAAAGATTTTGTTCTTGGGCGTTTTTGAGGTTTGGTGTGTATCGGATTATGGGGGAATGAATAATAGAATAACATGGTGACAGATTGAGGTTCTCGTTTTCTCTGCAAAATGAGTTGAACTGTAAGTAATGAAGATGATAGTATGAACAGGGTGAGAACGAATTTAGAGATAAAGAACAGAAGCTGGACAGAGTAGAGATGGTGAAAAGAGCAGAATATACAAGAACCTAAAAGCATGAGAAGAATAGAAAGAGAGCATATGGAAAGAGACAACAAGTGGAGCCAAGCATGAACAAACAAAAGCATATCATAATTGCATAACAGAGAATAAGTGGTATTATTGAAACACCTGTATTGTTGCAAGGGTCTAATCAAACAAATTTATAGAAAACAGGGTGGTAGGGTGGCGCTAGGGAGGACTGTGGTCCTCTGGTATTCAAGTTGGTGCTTGAATACAGGGAGTTGCAACTTCCATCTAGTTGTGGCTAGAAAATAGGGTGGCAGGGTGGTGCTAGGGAAAACGAAGAATTTTTTGTGTGCAAGTTGGTGCTTGTATAAGTGGAAGTAGGTGCTTCCATCCAGTTGGTGTCGGAGATCATAAGGAGAAAATATGCTTCTTTCTAGTGGGTGCTAGAGAATCTTGAGGGTTGGTGCTCTCTACAAGTTGTAGCTTGTTAAAGAAGAGGTTGTATCCTCATTTTGAGTTGGTGCTCAAAGATAGATGATGTACATAACATAAAAGATTGCCTATCATTCTAAGAAGAAGAGGTTTTCTCCCTTTATGGGTTTCTTCATGAATATTTGTCTCTATCTATATTATATGTGTGATTGATGGTTATTATTTATGTTGTTTATGTCTAGCATAATTTTGATGATCACTTGGATAAGATTAATAATATTTTAATAGGCAAAAGATTGTTTAAACACAATAACAACTGATTCACCCCCCCCTCTCAGTTGTCTTAGTAATTTCAACAGTGCAAAGTTTATGAATCACTGGCTAAGGACGGACTAGATTAACGATATATGGTACGACGACCTCATTATGGATTCGGGTGGTCAACTTATCTGTTTAGTTGAGTTCGTGGGTAATCAAAGGCCGAAGGTTTTGATACAGATGGATCAAGCATGTAGCAGCGCAGATGCAAATGTGATTTGTCAGGATGGCATTAGGTTTAGTCTTAGGTTCGTAGATGTGAAGGCTCCAAGTACAACACACCAGGTAGATTTTGTGACTTATCTATTTGACATGAATTTGGCACTGATCATCACATAGGGAGATCTATATCAACGTTCGTCCTTGCTGGGGAGAATTTAATATGTGTCTTTGGCAAGCCATACTCATCTTGTGCTCTCCCTGAATTACATAGTCTGTCCAGTGTTGTTTGTGATATCTCATAGAATTCCTTCTAAGAGATTTTGGGCTCCCCCTCGGTATTCCTTGTCATGCCCACCGCCTCACCCTCCTCCTTTTCATTGCCTAGTCTAGGTATTCGCTCTGCGACCTTTGTTGGAACCTGATCCTTCCAAAAAAATATTCCCAATTCACAAGAAGCCCAATTCTCTGCAGCATTGCGCCCCCCCTAGCAGCATGGAAAATATCCAAAGGAACCAAAGCGCACCAAAGATCACACACTTGCAGGGCATCAAGGGTTTACTAGTTGGTTCTATTCATCCGGACCCTGAGGTAGAGTGTGTAGGCTGCTAAAGGACGTGAATTCATATGGGAGTGCTCATCTCTACTTTAACCTTTGAACTTGAGACCCTCTCTCAGCATAGACATCTAATTGAAAGGTTGCAAGATGAAATTTATGCTCAGAGGAGTCAAATTGAAGAGAAACACAGTAGTTTGGAGATTATGCAGAGTCAATTGGATCAGATGGAAAGAAATCATCAACATCCTAGTACACCAGCAAACACCCAGGGAGCCTCCAAGAATGTAACTTCAACCACAGTCAATCAAATCTCGGACCTAAACGAGCCCTACCCAGATTCAATTTGGGAACAACGGGGACATTCGAAGTTCAAAAAGGAATCGGGTAGCTGAGTTTTTGTAAAATTCAAATGTCATGTTTTTTTTTACGTTATTTATAAATGGAGTTTTCTATAGATTGTATTCTTCGAAATACAATAGATGCTATATAGCTAGGAAAGGTGGAAACTCAATGACCACAAATTTTGTATTAACATTTCCAAGCTTCAAAGATACTATTTCTGGAAGTCTCTCATGGCCCTTTTTTTATACTAAGTGGATTTATCCACACTTTTTAATATCTATTTCCCAGTTCTTGTAAAAAAAAATAATAATAGAAAAAATACATTGATAAAGACACGTAGTTTGAGGGGTAGTTGGATGTTGGCTGCATGGTTTAAATGATTTCTAAAGAACTGCTATGTATAGAAAGTTGAAACTTTGGTATCTTTGAAGGAATTATGGTCAAAGGATGAGGGAAAACAACAACAAACATCCATTGACCTAGTCGCCAAGGAAACCTACAACCTCATTTCCATGGTTGGCCATGGCCTTTCATTGAGAGTGGGTCCCAAAAGGAGCGAAGGGAGGTTGCGGCCTCTTCTCCTCCCATGGAGAGTGAGTTGTGGCCCTGCTAGAAGATAGGCAACCCACCATGCAACATGATCTTTACATAGGCTTGGTCGCGGACGTGGCTTGGGCACTGAAAGGATGGCACAATGCCAATGCAAGGATTTTTAATGAAAATATACCCATTTATGGGTCTGCATTTCTAGTCTCAATGGAATATATCCATTGACACTGCAACATGGGTGACAACAATTAAAAGTGGGTCGCGTTTTGGGTTGATCTTATGGATGTTAATACTATCAAATGTTATTTTATGTCATTCCCTTACAACTCATATTGGGGTCGTGGCTAGGAAACAACTTGCTTCGATTTATGGGGATGAGTACTCTCGACCTATGTGCGTGTTGTTTTGGCTGCAATGTGTGGACTCTCTGATGGCTCTAGATTTAACAGTGATTCTAGGAACTATTATTAGTCCCTACCTATTATTGTAAAAGTATAACATTTTTCAATACTCTACATATAAATCAATTTCAATCGTTTTTCAATACTTAACCCAAATTTAAAAAAAAAAACACAATTTTCCCAATACCATTTAGCCTCAGTTTTAACATGCTTAGGTTTTGACGTCTTATTTGTCTTCTTTCCAATTTTAAAACTATGGCTTCCATTTCATTTTTAGCCTAAGTTTTAATATGCTTAGGTTTTGAGGTCTTATTTGCTCTGTGTCCAATTTTAATACTTTTTGTTGTTACGTGCCCAACAGCTAAGGCTGAGTCCCATGCATAGATTAGATAAGGTTGAGTCTCATGCATAGATTTTTCTTCTGTAGGATATTAAACTTCATTCTTCAGCTTGAGCGTGGCTTCACTAGCTACTGAAATCATATACACATATCTGCAGAAGAAACAACAAATATGTAGATTTCTTGCCAGCCTGTTCGTTGGAAGACTTCCCTCCTTAAACTACTCCCTGTCATGCATACTTGGAAGAGGTTGTCCTTAGGCTGTTGTTACTGCTGGGAAATCCCATTGAGTAAGGGATTCATTGTTCTCATTATGTTCATGTTGTTCATGGATTTTTCTTGTTCATGCACACTGGGAATTCATGTTGTTGTTAGAGCAAATTTGTCTATGCTCAGTTTTTGTTTCTTTTTCATTTATTTATCTAGCAAATCCAGGGAACCATTGCATGATTCCCTGCGAGCTATACGTGATTCAATTTCCACAACATTGTAGAACTGGAGATTTAAATTAGTATAGCGATTTATACTCATATTTCATAATTTGAATTATAGTTTGTGTGGTGTAAACAGAGGTCTGGCTCCCACAACGGATCAAACGCCCTTGCTCACCGAAATTGTTGGTTTGTTCAAAGGCACATTTAGTAACATATCATATTCATAGATTTCTATAATACTTCATCTGTATGAACAATACTAACTTGAGCAGGGTTCCACTGACACTGGGGTTGGAAGAGGTCACCCATTGAAGCTGCTTCATGTTGTCGAAAATTGAATCTATCTCATTTTCATTTACCACTAATTTTGTTGCAGTCAACCCCTTCAAGCCATGAAGTAAGCCTCTTCTAATTGTGACGCATACTCAACGAGACTCCATAAAAGAACTGACAAATCTATGTTGTCCTTTGTTCGTCCCATGCTCTTACTGGAACTATAGGCTATTACACATTACAATGATAACATTAATTTATATATGGTTGTTTCTTGGAGATTGTGAAGGCATTGCAATGCAGGAATATCTTAGCAATATGTGTGGACAAACTTGGACAATATATATTATAAGGTAGTAGTGCTTGAGTTGGCATGTTTGAAGAAATGACAAAAATAAAAATATGAGAAAAAGAATTACTATAAGGTAGTAGTGTAAATGATAAAAATAAAAAATATGAGAAAGGTAGTAGTGCAAATGATAAAAATAAAAATATGAGAAAAATAAGTACTATAAAAATATGAGAAAAATAAGTACTATAAAATATAAGAAAAATAAGTACTATAAGATAGAAAAATAAGTACTATAAGGTAGTAGTGCTTGAGTTGGCATGTTTGAAGAAATGACAAAATATGAAAAAAATAAGTACTATAAGGTAGTAGTGCTTGAGTTGGCATGTTTGAAGAAATGACAAAATATGAAAAAAATAAGTACTATAAGGTAGTAGTGCTTGAGTTGGCATGTTTGAAGAAATGACAAAAAGAAAAATGGCATGTTTATATATATATATATATATATTTTTTTTTTTTTTGAAAAAACCCTTTTTTCTAAAACATAAAAGGTCCACCTTTTACCAAAGGATCCACCTCACCTTTTTATATTCTAAAAAAGTTCCACTTCACCTTTTTATATTATATCCCACCTTTATTAAAACTCACCTCCACTTTTTAAACATCCACGACCATGTATTTTTTTCTAAATAAGACAAAAAACCCTTCATACCATCGAATTTTTCCTTTAATTTTTTGGATCGTCGCACCTTTAATGAGGATCAGCTGCAACTATTAGGAAATTTTGTTGTTAGAAAAAATAGGATCACATAGCAATAAAATAAAACAAATGCGGAAATAAAACACAAAAGATACACAATACAATAGAGACACAAATATATGTGGTTCACCCAGTGTGGGCTACGTCCACCGGAGAAATTTCCAAGTCCTTCCTTTATTATTATCCAACAAATGAAGGGATATAACCTACATCACACTCATTGTAACTTCCTCTTCTTTCTCACACTCTCCTCTCTCATAATACAATATTCGCAATGATACATAGTCACAATACATTTCCCTCATAAAAGAGGGTTTCCTTCTAGGGAAAAATACCCTAACATAACTTCTACCATCATATATGTGACCTTATAATGAACGATCCATATTTACTATGAAATTACAATATACATTTACCATGATTTTTTTCCTTTGGGGGCTTGCCCGCCCCTAGACCCCACAGAGCGGGTAATCCCTCTCTGCACTCCCCCGTGTGGAGGAGTGTACATTCTTCTGGGGTGTAAAGTATTCATGGGGTATAAACACGATTGAAAATAAAGACCTCTGAATCAAGAAGATAATCAAGCTCCACAACCAACAATCTCCCACTTGGAGACTGGTCTCAACAAATCCATTGTTGTTGTATATTCTGGACTATGATCCTTCTTGGACCTAGAAAATTTATCATCTTCATATTCATGCTTAAAGACCAACTCAAACTGAGCAGGAACTCAATTTCTCCCTGGTTACTCCATTTTTTAACATGTTTGCAGGATTCTGGCTAGTGTGTATCTTTTCCAACTTCAAATGTCCATCTTCCAATACATATCGTATGAAATGGTACCTGAGTTGTATATGCTTAGTCTTCGAATGGAATGTTTAGTTCTTTTCAAGATGAATGACACTCTCACTGTCACAATACAACTTGTTATTCTCCTGCTTCTTTGCCAATTCCTCCATAAACCTATGTAACCAAATCATTTATTTACTAGCCTCTGTAGTAGCAACATACTATGCCTCTGTTGTTGAAAGTGAAACAACCTTTTGGAGTTTTGAAATCCAACTTACCGTTGTTCCACCTATAGTAAAAACATACCTTGTGGTGCTCCTCTTGCTATCTTTATCACCTGCCATATCTAAATCAACATATCCCTATAGAACAGTGTCTAAACATCCAAAAAATAATGCATGAGTAGAAATACCTTTCAAATACCTGAGAATCCACTTGACTTCCTCCCAATGATCTTTACTTGGATTTGTCATATACCTGCTCACTCCCACTGCATATGCAATATATGGTCTTGTGCAAACCATCGCATACATCAAGCTTCCAACTGTTGATAAATGTTGTTTTACTATTTCCCTTCACGGGTTGTTTGAGTTATTGACCCAGGGTTCATGTCATTCAGGGTTCCAACAAAGCCTCTAAAACTATCGGCCCTCCTGGTAATCCAGAAGGCAACATAGCACCCGGAAGGTACTGCGCAGTCTCACCCAAGATAGTTTTAAATGGGTGGTTGTAAGACTCGGGTGTTTACATCCTAGGACATAGTAGGGGATAGGGGTTTCTTGATTATAGCCAGGTACCGTGAGTTGTAAGGTAAACTACTCATCCCTTGAAATCGCATGCATATATTTCATAGTTTAATTCCAACAGAGTATAAACAGATTCATAACATTGTGCTAACTCATTCATCAAGATTAACCATTAATTGTTGAAAGAAAGAAGATCCATGCATACATTCAACATATTACATGAGTATTACCGTGGTTCACCCCCTCCTGGGATACGTCCACAAAGATCTGGCTCTTGGCTCTTTTATTATGGTAGTTCTGCATTCCTGGTGCCAAACGCTTACAATTCTTCACAAAACTGGGTAAGATCTATATATGAGGCGAACTAGATCACACCAAGCTCTACAGCCTACAGTCTAATCCTCAAATCTACCTCCCCTCGTATCTTCTTTTCTCAACATCTTGCAAAATCAGTTCATACAACTAAAACAATTAAAGAATTACTAACAACTACTAGCAACGAACAACAATCAACAACAACCCTATATGATACTTTTGTATCTATATTTATACATTTCAGGCTCTTCATCCTTTTACAGAATATTACCAAAACCCTAACCCTTCTTATGTTATGTCTTTCTCCCATACGCATGTTTTTCCTCTTCCATTTGTCGCTTTCCTTTGTGCACTCTTTGTTGCATGCACGCGTGTTGTTCTTTTGCCAGTTGTTACTTCAGTTTTTCGCACGCTTTCTTTCCCACAATCATTCTTTTTTCCCCTTCAACTTGGTGCCAACAAACCCCGAACACTGACATGTGACTTGTCCTGAGTCACCTAATTTCTTTGTGCTTTCTCGATCTCCTTGGTGATCGTCTAGAGTTGTTCCTGCAACTCTGCTACTTTTGTTAGTGCTTGCGCAGTTTTCTCCTTGATGGTGTCGACTGTATGAGTTGCCACTTCCTCACTCATCAATCCTGCGCATTGTAGTTGAGTCTGTGTTGTCTGTTTTTTGGCTTCTTCTGCCTATGCAAGTACTTCTTCTACCCATTCCTGCAACGGTTCTATTTGAGCCTGACGCTCATGTTTCTGTGTTTGCGCGGTGATAAGTTCTACCTATATTTTCTTCAACTCTTGCGTTCCCTTGACCCATTCTGGAATTGGTATGGTCTTCTGTCGCTTCTTGAGTTCTTGGATCGTTGCATTGATCATCTCCTCCTCCTTGTCCCAGTGTTTGACCTATGGATCCTCTTCCAACCTTGTCCAAAGTTGAGTTGCTTTATCCAACAACTCATCTGTCATGCTGACCTGTTTTTCTAGCTCATGTAGTTGCATTGATGCTTCCTGCTTCCTTTGCTCCTTCACTGCTGGTGGAGTCATCGGTCTAATATGTCCATGGAGAGTCTCGATCTCCTTCCAATACTAATTAATTGCCCACGAAATCTGGTCAATCTTTTCTACGGCTAGGAGTTCATTTCCTTGTGCAGTAGTTGGAAGTTTCCCAAAAATTTATTCCACTCTTCGTTCCAGCTCATTTATGCATTCTTTCTCTTCCTTAGTTTCAGATTTGTCCTTTGCACAAAATGTTTCCAGTGCTTCCCGCTTCTTTGTTGCTTGTTGTAGCTCGACTAAGCTTTTATGTGCTCGCGATTGCATCTCGTGGTCGACGCTAACCTATAGTTTGTATAATTCTCTCGATGGCATTTGTGTCAAGACCAATTGGATATGATCCAAATCCTTCAGTGGTGTATGTATCGAAATTTCATCCATTCATAGCATGCTAGGATTTATATAGGCCGTGGAATGTGCATGTGGTATCGGAAGAACTGGGTCGCGTTCTTCTACCTCCACCCTTTATGTGGTCTGTGTGGTTTTAAAGTTAATTATGGCCTAGTTGTTGAATGCCCAATCCAGACCAAGTAGCGTCGGGTAAGGTGTTGTGCCATCTACTATTTCGATGACTTCAAAGTCTGCCTTAGTGCACACACCATCTAGATCTACCATCACTCCTTTTAGTCTACTTATGGGTAGGACTCTATGTTGATTTTTTAGCTTTAATTGAATAGTTGAGTATCCCAATGTAGGTTCTCCTATGCATTGCCATATAGCTTTTGGTAGTACATTCACTTCGGATCCTAGATCTAGTATAACATCTCCCATATTGAAATCCCCAATGTTAGCATTTAGTCTAAATTCCCTACTTGTTCTTCTTCTTGTATGTAGGTGGTTGACAGTTTTCGATTCTAGCTTCTGTTCTATCTCGCTGCTACATTTTTCTAGGATGTTTTGATAGATGAAGGATCACTTACAATTTTGATGCATGATTGCAAAAAGTCTTTGATAGTACTTACTTGTTCCTTGGGTTGTATTATGTTGGTATGGTCCAGTGATGGCGGCATTCATATTCCAGAGCTTCCTTGCTCTGTAGTGTCGTCGGCACAATGTTCTCCTTCTAGAATTCTTGTTCCTCCTCGAGTGACTATGTTGATGTTCTGTCCATCATCCCTTGCTTCATCTGAAATCCACTGAACATTCTGGTTATTTTGATTCTTTTTTTCCTGGATCTTTACAAGTAATGTCAGACATTCCTCCATATTGTGGTTTGATGCACGACAATACATACAAGTTGTTGGTGGAAGTGGACACTCCCATGCACAATGTCCTGGTTGCTGGAAATTGTGACATGTGACTGGTCCTCTACCATGTCTGAAACTTACTCTGGCTCTTCCTACTCTTCTATAAGCTGCGCGACCACCTCGCGGCGTGTTATATTGTGGTCCCTGATTATATTGCACGGTATTGTACTGGGGTTGTGTCGGGTTGTATTGTGGCCACACGTTATTGTATGGTTGCGGTGCAGTATTATACTGCTGTTGCGTGGTGTTGTATGGGTCCGGGGCTTGAGTGAACTGTGGTACTACTTGCCCATTCATCATTTCTTCCTGTACCCTGTATGCATCTGATGTTCTTTCCCGCATCAGCTCCATAGTTCTGCAATGTTTGTCGTCATGGACGAATGACTTGCAAAAGGTGCAATTCAAGTTCTTCGAGACTGTTTGGTATTTATGCATCATCGTGCAATGGTAAGGGTCATGACCCAGTTTCTTGAACATTTCACACCATAATCCTCCCTATGGTAGTGGGTTTGGCATCCCTGTCCCCATATATTGTGCGAATGTTGGGAATTCATTATTATGGTGTCCTTTCATATTGCAGGTAGTGCACCATACGACTTATCGTTTGTCCTTGTTCTTGTTCTAGTTCAACTGAAATGTTAAGTTATTCAGGTCCTCCTTCAGTTCTTCGATAGCTGGGTCCATTTGCTGGTATTGATTCTCTTCCAATTTCAAGGCCGCGTGCAGAGCCTCTACCTATGTCTGAAACTTTTGTTGTCATAGTGGATATTTTAGGTGTGGGAGTAGTGAGTTGACAAATAGGTGTCGATGTTGCATATCGGTCATAAGGTATTTTAACTTTCCTTTTAATCACTTGAATCTTTGATCAATCTCCCATACCGATTCTCCTGGTTTTTGTCTTATTTCAATCATCTCATTCATGTATTGATCCTCTGAGCTCGGCTTCTGGAACTCATTTATCAATAGTTTCTTAATGTCGTCCAGTGTCCTTGTCGTTCCGGGAACATTGTTCATGTCTAGACTCATGTACCAGTCTAGTGCTCGATCTCTTAGTGTGATTGCTAGATGCGTGAGTTTGGTATCTTCATCAGTGATCTGCTTTGCTTCCTAGATCTTTGCGCAAATGAACAAATGCTTCTCAGGGTCTTCTATTGCTTCTCCTCAAAACTCTGGTAATATGATAGTAGGATCGTGTCCTCCCATTCGAAATATTGGGCTACTCCCTCCTCTGTACAGTGTAGATACTTGACTAAGGTTGCCTGAACTGGCTCCTCCAGTTGTTGCGCCTTGTGTAGATGTGTTGCCTACTGTCGGACTTCCTCTGAACTTTGGTTGTCTAAACGTTGGTGTTCTCTTTGGTGTATTGGTCGCACATGGTTTTATGGGTTCCACACTGACATTAATTTGAAAGGGATGGCTACCTTATCCTCCTGTTCTTGGGCCTCTTGTTTTCCTATCATATGTGGCATGCAAGATTTCCTCAATCTACTCCCTACCTCTTCATCATCGCTTGCCAAGCCCTCCCTCTTAGCTACGGCTCTCTTCTTGGTATTCACCTTATATTGGTAGGGTGCTCCGCTACGCGTCGTTCTTGATGACACCAAGATCCACTGAAGTTGATCGTCATCCATCAACATCGGGTCCAAGGGTTCCTCCTCTTTCTTCTCTTTATCTTTCCCTCCTTCCATTCCTCCTCTCGATGTCAGTGCTTCCCCACTTCCCCCATGCACGTAGGGAAGTCTAGCTGTCTGATTCCATTGTCATCACACCTTTGTTATATATCAATATCTTGATATAAGTATATAGTGATCGAATGTACCTTACTTTGGGTCCTCGTAGGAACTCTTTCTCAGCTGTGTTGTATGACTTTGTTGTGTCTACCGCAAATTCTGTGATAAATCCTACCACAATACTGTCAAGCCAAAATTCGACTGCGCGGGTGAATTTGTTGTTCACCTACTACAGTTGTTGGATCTGTACTAGAGTCCAATATAGTTGTTGAATCTGGTTCGTTGCATGGTTATCCTTTAACCTTAAGATCCACTCCTGTAGCAAATGCAAAAAATCACAGAAAAAGACTTCATGTAAATCCGTAAATACGTATTTATCTAGGTATTTATGCAGTGTGATCCTGGGGTTTCTATTGTCTTTCTGTGAAAACTCTATCTCTTTAGTTCTCAACCAACCCTCGATTTCTTCTCTTGTGGGGTTCCAAGGTCTCAACATGCCCTTCTAATGGCTCATTACCCTTATGATCCTCTCCTTCGGCTCTTATTCGTTCTATCTCATCTACTCAATCATCTCTTGTTTCTCTTAACAAGACAACATAACCATTTGTTGGTTTACTATTTCCCTTCACGGGTTGTCTAAGTTATTGGCCCAGGGTTCATGTCATTTAGGGTTCCAACAAAGCCTCTAAAACTATCGGTCCTCATGGTAATCCAGAAGGAAACACAACACCCAGAAGGTACTGTGCAATCTCACCCGAGATAAATTTAAATGGGTGGTTGTAAGACTCGGTTGTTTACAGCCTAGGAAAGAGTAGGGGATAGGGGTTTCATGATTATAGCCAGATATCGTGAGCTATAAGGTAAACTACTCATCCCTTGAAATCTCATGCATACATTTCATAGTTTAATTCCAACAGATTATAAACAGATTCATAACATTGTGCTAACTCATTCATCAAGCTTAACCATTAACTACTAAAAGAAAGAAGAGACATGCATACATTCAACATATTACATGAGTATTAACGTGGTTCACCCCCTCCTGGGATACTTCCACAAAGATCTGGCTCTTGGATCTTTTATTATGGAAGTTCTGCATTCCTGGCTCCATGTGCTTACAATTCTTCACAACACTGGGTAAGATTTATATATGAGGCAAACTAGATCGCACCAAGATCTACAACCTATAGTCTAATCCTCAGATCTACCTCCCGTCGTATCTTATTTTCTCAACAACTTACAAAATTGATTCATATAGATAAAACCATTAACGAATTACTAACAACTACTAGCAATGAACAACAATCAACAACAACCCTATATGATACTTTTGTATCTATAATTATACATTTCGGTCTCTTCATCCTTTTACAAAATATTACCAAAACCCTAACCCTTCTTACGTTAGGTCTTTCTCCCATACGCGTGTTGTTCCTCCTCCAACTGTCGTTTTCCTTTGTGCATGTTTTCTTGCATGCGTGCGTGTTGTTCTTTTGCCAGTTGTTACTTTTGTTTTCTGCATGCTTTCTTTCCCACGATCGTTCTTCTTTCCCCTTCAGCCTGGTGCCAACAATAAATAAGGGACCCTGGACATGTATTCTATCCCCTCCTGTGTCTTGGGACACATTTCCTTAGTTAATTTGAAATGGCTGGCCAAAGGTGTACTAACTGGTTTTTCATTTTGCAGTCTAAACCTCTCCAACACCTTCTCTATGTACTCACCCTAAGACAATGTCAATTTGTGATTTTTCTTGTCTCTTGTTATTTTCATACCAAAGATTTTATTTGTAGCACACAAATCCTTCATTGCAAATGAATTAGCTAATTTCTTCTTGAACACATTTATATCCTGCATATTAGACCCTGCAACAAGCATGGAATCTACATACAATAGAAAGATAATATATCTTACATTTTCTAGCCTTTTAAAATAAACATAGTGATCAGAATGACATCTACTATAACCTTGTTTTGTCATAAACCTGTCAAACTTCAAATACCATTGCCTTGAATATTTATTTAGGCCATGCAAGCCCTTCTTCAACCTGCATACCAAATTATCCTTCCCTTTGACCTCATACACATGTGGTTGCTGCATATAAATCTCTTCCTCCAAATCCCCATGGAGAAAAGTTGGTTTTACATATAACTGTTTAAGATGCAAATCTTCTACTGCCACAAGAATTAAAATAGTCCTAATTGAAGTCATTTTAACAACATGAGAAAATATTTCATCAAAATATATACCTTTCTTTTGTGCAAACCCATTTACAACAAGTCTATCCTTGTACCGCTTTTTGCCTCCATCTTCTTCCTTCAACTTGTAAACTCATTTATTCTGTAATTCTCTTTTTTCTGCAAGCAACTGAACCAAATCCCAAGTCTAGTTATTTACCCGGAAATCAATTTCATCTTTCATTCCTTGCTCCCACTTCTTTTTAGTTTCTACCTGCATTGCCTCTTCATAACATTCTAGTTCACTGGAATCAGTCAACAATAAATAATACAATGAAGGAGAGTATCGTTCAGGGGGTCTACTTAACTTGGTGAATCTTCTAATAACACTTGCAAGAGTTTGAGGTACCTCCTACTCCTGTCATTGTACATTTTGATTTTCTAGTTCCTTTGGAATTTAATTTTCAGTGATCTCATCAAGCACTGTGTATTATGATTTTTCTTTTTCCTGGTTCTTTCCCTACAACTAATCTTTGTACATGACCTTCTGATTGAATATGACATCTCTACTCATAATGATTTTTTAATTTTCATAATCCAATAAGCGATAACCAAAATCATTAACACCATGTCCAATATAGGTACACTTCTTGGATTTTGCCTCAAGCTTTGTTCTATTTTCTTTATCAATATGGACAAATGATTCACAATCGAAAGTCTTCAAAAAATAATAGTCTACCTTTTTACCTGTCCATACCTCATTTGGAATTATACCATCCAAAGAGCTTGAAGGTCCTATGTTTATTAATTAAACAACAATATCTATTGCATCTTCCTAGAACTATAAGGGAATACTAGCATGCAATATCATACTCCTTGCATGCTCCATGATTGTCTTGTTCATCCTTTATGACACACCATTTTCTTGTGGTGTTCCTGGAACTATCTTCTCTCTATGAATCCCATGGTATGAACAGTAATCATCAAACTCATTTCTGCAATATTCGCCTCCATTTTCTGATCTGATACATTTCAACCTTTTTCTTGTCTCATTCTCAACCAAAGATTTCCATTTCTCAAAAGTATCAAAAACATCATTTTTTTGTCAAATGCAATAAACCCAAGTTTTCCTAGTTCCATCATCAATAAAATTAACATAATAACAAGAGACACCAAGAGATGATACTTGAGATGGTCCCCATACATATGTATGCACAAGCTCTAACATTTCACTCTTCTTTTCTTTTCTGACTCTGAGAAATATGACTCTCTTTTGTTTTCCATAAACACAATGCTCATAGAAATCCAAATCATTTTTTTTAAGATCTGGAAACAAATTCATTTTGTGAAGTATTTCCATCCCCTTCTCACTCATGTGTCCAAGCCTATGATTCCATAGTGTTGTATCCATTCCTATAGAAGATAAAGAGATAAAAGAGTCAGTATTACGAGTACATAAATACAATGTACCTACCTTTCTCCTTTTGTTATCATCAATGATCCTTTGGTGACCTTCCACACCTTATCTATAAATATGGATATACAACCTTCACTTTCCAACTGCCCTATTGAAATTAGATTCTTCCTTAGATCTGGAACATGTCTTACCTCTTTCAACAACCATTGGTTTCCATTGCTTTGCTTTATTTTTACCTTTACCATCCCAACAATTTTGCATGGTGCATCATCACCCAAATGAACCTATCCAAAATCACCTTGAACATAATCTAGAAAATGTTTCCTACGGATGTGGCATGAAATGAAGCCCCTGAATCTACTACCCAAGACTCAGAAATATTATCTATAGAAAGAATCAAAGCATCTTGTAACACATCACCTATTACATTTTCTTCTTGATTTTTCTCTTGATGTCCATCTCTTTGCTTCTTTGGAGCTCTACAGTCTTTCTTCAGATGTCCTTTCTTCCCACAATTTCAGCACTCTATATTTCCCAGTCTGGATTTGGATCTTCCCTTCCTATAATTCCCGTGATTCCCTGAGCCCTTTCCTCTATCCTTTTGTCTTCCCTTGTTCTCCATGTTCAACACATTACCTGATGTCTCACTTGTGTTTTTCCATCGCATTTCCTCACTAAGGATAACACAAACAACATCATCAAATTTTAAAGTATTTGAACCAGAGACAGAATTACTTACATCCATGACCAAGTCATTCCATCTTTCTGGCAATGAGCACAAGATTATAAGAGCCATGACCTCATCATCAAAGTCCACTTCTACATAACTTACTTGATTAGTAACCATATTAAATTCATTTAAATGATCTGCAATAGACCCACCTTATGACATCTTCATATTAAATAATCTCTTCATTAGAAATACCTTATTTGACACCGAGGGTTTTTCATACAGTTTAGCACTTGTGTCTATCAACTCCTTCATTGTCTTTTATTTCAAAATATTGAAAGCCACCGACGCTCTCAAGCTCAGTCATATCATTCCTAGTGCATTTCTTTCAAGAACCTCCCATTATTTGTACTTCTTTGCTATTCCACCCAATGATAGGAATAGATCCTTCTGATATAAATAATCCCCCATCTGCATCTTCCATAACTGGTAGTTTTGGCCATTAAATTTCTCGACCCTAAACTTTTCATCTTCCACCATTGCTCCCACTCGAAATAAGAACCCTCTTTTCCTGTGAGTTACCTTTCTCTCTAATACCAATTGTTAGAAAAAATAGGATCGTGGTGAAACAAAATAAAACAAATGCGAAAATAAAACACAGAAGATACATAATACAATAGAGACACATATATATGGTTCACCCAGTGTGGGCTACGTCCACCAGAGAAATTTACAGGTCCTTCCATTATTATTATCCAGAAAATGAAGGGATACAACCTACATCACACCCGTTGTAACTTCATCTTCTTTCTCTCATAACCTCCTCTCTCATAATACAATATTCACAACGATACATAGCCGCAATAAATTTCCCTCATAAAATAGGTTTTCCTTCTAAGTAAAAAAACCCTAACATAAATTCTACCATCAAATATGTGACCTTATAATGAACGGTCTAGATTTACTATGAAATTACAATATACATTTACAAGGAAATTTTCCTTCAGGGGCTTTTCCCCCGAACCTTGCAGAGGGGGTAACCCCCCTATGCACTCCCCCACGTGGAGGAGTGTCCGGGGTGTAAATTCTTCATGGGATATAAACATGACTGAAAACAAAGACCTATGAATCAAGAAGATAATTAGGATCCACAAACAACAGTGGTACCTTGTTAAAGGATATCCTGCGACGATTTTCTCATGACACTTTACAAATTGTCACACCTTGTCAAACTACAGCCTGCAACGATGTCACATTGGGTACTACTCTGAGCCTGCGACAATGTCGCACTGCATACTACTATGTTCTCTTGTCATTGTTGAAATTTTTCTAATTTTTGAAGTGTGCCTGCGACTCTCGCACTTTGCCATAGGGACAACCTGCAACGATGTAATAAAACATGTCCTAGGTTGATCCACTTCACTTGGCTCGGCTCAGATCTATTAACCTGCTCTTCGATCCAACGATAGGATTCTCTTCTCCTTCAACTCTAAGCTCTGATACCACTTGTTAGGCAGTAGAAGCAAAAATATAGCATAAAACTAGAGCATAAATGAGCAAGATCAAACACACATTAAACTAATAAAAAAAAACACACAATTGACACAGTGATTTATGTGGAAACCCAATGAGGGAAAAAACCACGGGCAATGATAGTCGGTATTCTTATTATTTAAGGGAGAATTACAATAGCCAATCCCAGGCATACAATCATATGCTCCTCACACACACTCTTCACACATTGCACTCTTACCTCTATGGGTATGCTCATATATATAACATCTTATCACTCAGTTACACAAACCGATCATGAATAGATCACATAGTTACACGAACAATTCATAAATAGATTACATGCATGCACATTAACATAGTTGCATGCATGTGCATGTGACCGCATGAGGAAATTCGTTGGCATGTTTCCAACATCTATATTACTTGATTCAACTTTAAACACCTGGGTTGCTAGAATGAATTCCATGTGGCTCGTAAGAATCATGTTTGATTACATGTCTCGAATAAATTGAGCTTCCTTTGTGGCCCATGAACTTATGGGCACAATACATCATTACCCATGTGTGATGCCCAATGTTATAACAGGTGGGACCAACACCATATTCTAAAAATATGGATATGGGTTTGAAAAATAGTTATAATATAGAGCTTTCACATCGTTACCCATTTGCAATGTCGATTGTTCTAATAGGTGGGACCAACACCATATTTTAAAAATATGGGTATGGGTTTGAAAAATAGTTATAATAAGCATCTTTCTCTCGGGAGAAAAATGTAGTAGTTTAAACGTTATATGAAATGACTTTTTCGGTCATATTTTTGGGGATATTTGCTCGAAATCAGGTTAGAAATTGTTAAATTCACATATTTGAGTGATTATTCCTGTATAATCCAAGTGTTCCAGGTATTTTTCATTATGTTGAATCCATTTCTACATTTAGAAATGGGTTTTAAACAACAAAAAATAATGATTTCATGCATTTATGTTGTGAGAAAAAACATTTAGTAGAATAGTTAGACAACACCTTTAAAAATTAACATAAAATTAACACCAACCCTCTTATTTTCCTCATCACATTTCCATGTGCAAACAACTTCAACGCATTTATTGCAGAATTTCTTTGTGGGGAGCCTTCCATATTTCATCTCAGAGCTTGCAGAGTTGGAATACTTTATCTGTCACCGCCAACTTCTGTGGTTCGATTCTTGCAGGCATTGGGAACCTGCCACACCTTCATGTATTGAACATTTGTTGCTATCGTTTCAACAATACAATCCCAACCTTTCAGTGGGAAATCTCATCAATGTGCAGTAGTTATTTCTCGCACACAATCCCTTTCTCTGGGTGTAATTCCTCCTGAGTTGGGAAATCTAGCGAAGTTGTAGAATCTATGGTTTTTTTTTCATGTAATCTAGTGGGAGAGATTAATATGTTACCAAGAAAACTATATTTCCATTTTTAAGATTTCAAGTGTTACGTTTTGAATGTAAGAAGAGATTGAACACTGTAAATCATAGATTTCATCTAGAAAAAACTCCAACCGATCCTTGATAAGGTAATACTCCATCTGGTAGAAACTCCAACCAAGTGTTATGTTTAGATATTTTGATTCAGAGAAAAAGTTACTTAGTTTCTTCTTCATTTTTAACTATTTTGATTCTGAGTGATTAGAAAATCATGAAAAAACTACTTAGGGGATTTCTCAGCTCCCCTTATTTAAATTAGTCTTCTACTAATTATAAACAAAGATTAATGTAGTAAAAAACTGTGAGCAAAAGTGTTCATCACAATCCAGTCAGTAGCAGGAAAACCATGTTACATTTATAGCTGGAAAGATCACCAATAAACCAGGAACAAAATCCTAGAAGTATGGATCTAGAACCTCTTACCATCTAAAATTAGACTCTAGTAAAACAACTCACACAGAAATCTCTAACAACATTCTAAAGTTTTGACATTATTCTCACATCCCCCTTTAATGGAGAAACAGATTTTCTACAATACCTAACTTGCTTCTAAAAACTTCAACTTGAGTTTACCAAGAGGCTTGGTAAATATATTAACCACTTTATCATTTGTATTACAAAATATCAAATTAATTTCCTTTGATTCAATCTTCTCTCTCACGAAGTGATGTTGTAGCTCGATGTGTTTTGATCTTGCATGATATATTGGATTGTGTTCCAATTTGATAGCACTTTGATTATCGCAATTGATGCATGATGGACCATTTTTCTCCTCTTCAACATCTGTAATAATTCTTCACAACCAACCAACATCATAGGTAGCATTGGTCAGGGCTTTATACTCAGATTGTGTTGACAACAAAGAAGTAGTAGGTTGTTTCTTGCTACTCCACCATACAACCCCCTATCCTATATGAAATGCATATCCTAAGGTAGATCTTCTATCATCAGGATTTCATGCCCAATCTGAATCAGAAAAACCTATCAATTGAACATCATATTCATCAGTATACATAATACCAAAATTTATTGTTCCTTTCAAGTATCGGAGGACTTTTTTTGCATCTTTCTAGTGATTCTCAGAAGGCTTTGCCATGAAATGACTAAGGATATTGACTGAGTATGCAATGTCTAGTTTGGTAGTGGTGAGGTAGTTCAATCTTCCCACCAACTGATGATATAAAGTACCATCTGCCTCTTTAGTTCCATCATCATTGTATACTTTTCATTATGTTCTAAGGGAGTTGACATTGCTTTACATTCACTCATATTGAACTTTCTAAGAATTTCTTTTGTTTATTTACTTTGAGTGATTAATGTCTTACTAGGCTCTCTCCAAACCTCAAGTTCTAAACAGTAATGCAATTCACCGAGGTATTTCATCTCAAATTCTTGAGACAACTCACCTTTAATCTCATTAATTAACTTGTGTGCACTGCCTGTAATAATGAGATCATCCACATATAAAGAGATTAAGGAAACATTTTGTTCTTCATCTTTCTTGACATACAGGTTAGGGTCACCTTTTCTTTTCACAAAACCATTATGATAAAAGAAGTTATCCATCTTTACATACCACGATCTCGGTGCCTGTTTCAAACCATATAAGGCTTTCCTTAATCTGCAGAATAGATGCTCTTGCCCCTGCTTGACAAACCCTTCAGGCTAAACCAAATAAACCTCTTCCTTTAAATCACCATTTAGAAAAGTAGATTTGACATCTAATTGATGTATTTTCCAATTATGTTTTATAGCTAAGGAAAAAGTACTCTAATCGTATTCAATTTAGMTATTGGTGCAAAAGTATCCTCGTAATCAATTCCCTCCTTTTGTGAATATCCTTTTGCAACTAATCTTGCCTTATATTTATCAATGCTACCATCTGCTTTAAATTTAGATTTATACAACCATTTTCTTCCAATAGGGACTTTGTTTTCAGGCAGTTCAACTAATTCCCATGTTTGATTTTTCATAAGAGAGTCATATTCATCATTCATAGCATTTCTTCAATCTTCATATTCTTTAGCTTGATGATAGTTTACGGGTTCTACAACATTCATTACATGAGACATCAATGTATAATCTTTATACCTTATAGGTGGTTGAGTTTGTTTTGATGACCTCCTTGGTCCTTCATTGCTTTCATCTCGTCTCTTTCTCTCTGGTGACTCTTCTCCACTTAATGTATCAAGACTTATTGAAGTGTCCATACTGCTTTCATTTCGTTCTTGAACCTATACCTGTTCATGTTCATGTTTAACCATTGCAACTATTTTGACATGTTCATCATTATCATTCTTCCAATCATCTGCATCATTCATTGTATCACCTATATATGCATTCTCATGAAACACCACATCTCTACTTGAAAACAATTTATGTGAACTGGGATCAAACAATTTGTATGCTTTTTTATCAATACAATACGCAATAAAAACATACTTGATTGATTTTGCATCAAGTTTTCTTCTCTCATCCTTTGGAATATGTGCAAAGGCAGTGGATCCAAACACTCTTAAATTACTAACATTAGGTTTATAACCATGAAAAACCTCAAATGGAGTTTGAAAATCTAATTTCTTAGTTGGACTTTGATTCTTTAAATAAACAACAATATTAATGGCTTTTGCCCAAAAACCATTAGAAATGTTTTTACCTTGAAGCATACTGTGAGCACACTCCACCAGTGTTTTGTTCCTTCTTTCAACGACACCATTTTGTTGAGGTGTATGAGGTACTATATTTTGTTGTTGGATTCCATTAAATTTACAATAACTTTTAAATGTTCCTGATGTATATTCACCACCCTGATCAGATCTGAGAATTTTAATACACTTGCCTCTCTGTTTTTCATCTATAGTTCTGAATTTTTTAAAATACTCAAATACATCACTTTTTCTCCTTATGAAATAGGCCCAAGTATATCTAAATTTGTCATCAACAAAAATAAGAAAGTACGAAGCACCACCAAGTGACCTAGTTTGCATAGATCCACATACATCAGTATGAATTAATTCAAATGTATCAGTTTGTCTTTTCTCTGTATGTATGGGAAATGCCTCTATATGTTGTTAACCAAGTGCACATGCTTCACATTGAAAATGGTCATTCTTCATAACCGTAAGACCTTCTACCATTGTTTTTCTTTGCAATAACATCAAATCATTGTAATTGAGGTGCTCATACACATGATGACATAACTCTTTTGTTAACATTGTTGTGGATGCCAATGCAACATGAAGATTCATTGTCACATCCAACTTATACAATCCACCAACCCTGGTACCTGTGGAAACAATCATGTAGTGATCCTGGACATCTTTTACAACACACCTCAACTTACCAAATTCCAATTTTAAATTATTATCAGTGATAGTTGAAACAAATATTAAATTATTTTTAATACCATGAACATACATCACATCATGAATCTTTCTCAATTGTCCATTAGGTAAGTTCACACTTATTACTCCATATCCTTGAACTTTATGTGATATGTTGTCTCCTAAATAAATGTGTGTGCCATCAATGTTTTCATAGTATTCATCATACCATTCTTTATGACATGTCATATGGGCCGATGCACGATAATCTATGAACCATGCATTCTCATCATCAATTAATGTAGCTTCAGAAATAAACAACTTAAGATTTTTAAATTCCTCATTGACTGAAGTGTCTTTGACTCATGATTCTTTCTTCTATAACAATCTTTATCAATATGTTCGGGTTTTCCACAATATTCACATTCAATATTTCTCTTAAAGATAAGAATTAGGATGTGCCATACCTTTTTGCTTTGCTTGAAACCGACCTTTGTTCTTGTCCCATGGTTTACCTCAGTATGATCTTTTTCCTCTTGCAATCAATGGCAAATCTAAGCTAATTCTTCATTCTCTCTTATTCTTGAAGAAGAATTCCAACAAATTCATCAAAAGTAGGGGGTGTTTGTCTATCAGAGAGTGTTGAAATAAAGACTTTATAATCTTGCACTAAACTTTTCAAAGCGATAGTTACTAAATCACTAGTGAAAATCTTTTCACCAATAACATAGTTACCAACTTGTTCTCGTTTTTTGGGGGGTCAAGTTTTTTACCCTGTTTTTAAAAACGGTGCTACCTCCTTCCATTTTTAGGTGGTTTTTTGACGTTTTAAATTTTCAAATACATAATGTTTCCACTTTTTTTTAAAATGCTTATTTTCATTTATTTTCAATTTTTTTATTTTATTATTATAATTTTTTTTATCAATAGTGTTTTTAGTCATTTTTCCATGCTTCTTTCAATCTTAAAATATTTTTTACCTTTTACATTTTTGAAAATACTATTTTTTCTCTCCTTAATTAATTTATGGTTCCATATTTTTTAAATATGGTGGGAAATATCATTTTTAACACATTTTTTACCTTACTTTAATAGATATAAAATCATTGTACTTAAATAACATTATTTTTAAACATTTGATAAAAGAATTGAAATTTAAAAAGAACGAAAAAAACAAATTTATATAATTACCAAATTAAAGAAAATCTTATAAAAAATTAAAGTGGAAAAAAATTAAAAAAATAAAAAATATATATAAAGTAAGCTTAATGAGAAATTCAAAAAATAAAAAATAAAAAAAATTATAGTTCAAAAACTTTAAAAAATTAATAAAACACAATAAAAATATATAAAAAAAAAACAAAGTAAAACACTTAGTAAATTTAAAAAAAATAAATTAAAAAACACCCTTAAAAACATTATATATATATATATATTTTTTTTTAATTTTAATTAATTTTATTTTTTACTAAAAATTTTAATGTTTTTTTTCTATGTTATATCTATATATATATAGATATCATAGAATTATACAATGTCATAGAGGTCCTGGACGCCAAAGTTATTTTTCATTTTTATTGTTTATTTATTTCATAAATTAATATAGTAAGATGTATAACATGAAATATATAAAAACAATTTGTATAACTTTAATTTTAATCTTTCAAATATTAAATGACATATATTTTATGGCAATATATTTGAAAGATTTTTATTTAAAATTTAATATTTCATAAAGTTATACAATGTCATACATGTCCCATGTTAAAACTTTGAAATATTTCATCACTTATTTTATATATATATATATATATATATATATATATAATTTGCAATTAAATTTTTTTAATTTTAATATTTTGTTAATTTAGATTTTTTTTAATATTTTTTTGAATTTTGACATGATTTTATATTTTGTTAATTTAGATTTTTTTTAATATCTTTTTGAATTTTGACATGATTTTAGTGTTTTATTTGTTTTGGTGTGTTTTTATCATTTTTTTTTAGGTTTTAATGGATTTATTATTATTATTATTTCAAAAATAAATATATATATATTTTAAAAATTATTGTTTTCTGTAAAAATTTTAAATTTTGTTCATTCTTCTTAGTTTTTGTTTTTATTCATCTTTTTTTTTAATGTTTTTGTTTTTCAAATTTGAATTTTGAATATATATTTTTAAATGTATTGTTTTCATGGCATTATGTATTATGTTGTGTTTGGAGTGTTAAACTAAAATTTAAAAAGTAAGCATTTAAGGGTTGATTTAATGATTTTGTTTAAAATATCATTTTAATACTCCAAATTTAAAATGGGTGCTATCGGTAACAATATATTTGAATTTGATCGTTGATTTTGAGATTTTGGTTTTAATGGTACTGACTACTCAAAATACAATTTCAAAATATCTATAAATTTAATGTTTTGAAAAAAAATAAAAAAATCTGTAACAAATTTTTTTTAGGGGTCCATTTGAAGGTTTTTTTGAGCTAATGTCTGAGTTTTGAAGGTTGTGTTTGAAAAATGTTGTAATTTTGACCCCGTTTAAAAAAATGGTGCTACTGGTTTTTTATGTTTTTTATGCAAAAATATGGGCTTTGGAGGCTAGAGTTCTCGTTTTGCGGTCACAGTTCTCATTAAGTTGATAACTATAAATATCACCCAACTTATCACTTAAATATTTAATTTGAGATACAAATTTACTTATGCTTTCATTGGCTTC